>CAOJBK012911508.1:0-20573 GCA_948294925.1 Codiaeum variegatum
ACTCAACAGAAAAGTAGGCAGCCATAGCTAAGGAGGTGGGTAAATTGTTGAAGGCGGGGACCATCCGTGAAGTACACTACCCTAAATGGTTGGCTAACGTGGTGCTGGTAAGAGGTGATTACTCACAAACTCCATGTGGACCCTACATCCAAACTTGTCAAGTAAAAGAGTGGTGCTTTAAGGCTGAGAGGCAGGCAATCATCGATGAAGAAGTTGAAAAGATGACTGCAGTAGTGTTCATTAGGGAGCTGCAGTTCCCAAATTGGCTTACAAATGTGGTGATAGTCAAGAAAGCCAACGACAGCTATCGTATGTGCATGGAATTCACTGATTTGAATAGAGGATGTCCCAAGGAATTTTATCCAGTGTCTATGATAGACAAGCTAGTAGATGCGACGGCCAGATACAAATACCTCTCATTGTTTGATGCCAAACAAGGCTATCACCAAATCAAAATGGATGAAGCAAATGAGGAGAAAACTTCATTCATCACAGAAAAGGGAACTTATTGTTATGTGTCCATGCCTTTTGGATTGAAGAATGCTGAAGCCACCTATTAGAGACTCGTTAACAAGATGTTCAAGAAGCAGCAAGGAAGGAGTCTCGAAGCTTACATAGATGACATGGTGGTCCAAAGTATGACCTTTCAGCAGCATATTATAGACTTGAAAGAAGTGTTTAAAGTAATGAATGCCTATGTAACGAAGATAAATCAAGAAAAATGTGACTTCTTCATCCATAGAGGCAAATTCCTAGGCTATCAGGTCAGTGAAAGGGGGATAGAGTCAAACTTAGATAAGGTCCGAGCCATCTTGGAGATGAACCCCCCAAGAACTATAAAGAAAGTGCAGAAGCTGACAGGCAAGTTGGTGGCCTTGAACAGATTTATGTCAAAGTCTAGAGAAAAATATCTCCCATTCTTTAAGAAGCTCAGAAAGAGTGTCGCCTTTGAATGGACAGAAGATTACTAATAAGCTATGGACGATTTGAAGAATTCCCTTGGCTCAAAATAGGTCTTGAGCAAACCACTTAGAGGTGAAGAGCTCTTATTATACCTTTCAGCTCCACAGCACACGGTTAGCTCAGTGTTGGTTAGAGAAGAAGAGGGTCTCCAGAACCAGTATATTATTTCAACAAAGTCCTACAGGGAGCAGAGTTGAATTACAAGCCCCTCGAGAAAATGGTGTATGCCTTGGTGCTCTCTTGTAAAAAATTCAAAGTCTACCTAGAAGAATACCAAGGAGTAGTAGTCATAGACAAACCTTTACAAAAGCTCATGCATAAGCTAGAACTTTCTGGAAGACTACTATGTTGGGCTGTAGAATTGGGAGGATAAGGCCTAGAATACAGGCCTCGAAAAGCCATCAAAGCTCAAGCCCTGGTAGACTTCATTTTAGAATGCTCATTTCCATTGGAGGTGATGCCAGGAAGTGAATCACAGGGGAAACCTGAGGGTGAAATACTGAAGGTTAGATGGGAGCTATTTGTTGATGGAGTTAGTGGCAAGGGAGCCAGCAAAGTAGGATTAGTCCTGAAGAACGAAGAAGGAGTACTGATAGAGTTCACTCCGAAGCTGGACTTCGCCATAACCAATAACACTACTGAGTATAAATCTCTCCTTCAAGGCCTTCTAATGGTCGAACATTTACACATCGAAACACTGCATATCCATAGTGACTCACAACTAGTATTGGGACATGTCGAAGGCTTGTACAAAGCTAGACATCTAGACAAGATAAAATACCTAAAGAAGATAAACTTGCAGCTGAAAAAGATGAAGGAGAAGGGGATTAAAGTTGAATTCAAAAAGATCCCAAGGAGGGCTAATAGTAGAGCAGACAGTCTAAGTAAGCTCGCAGCAGCCCACTCAGCTAACATTCCAAGCAGAGTATTTTAAGGGGTCCTAGCTCAACCTTCTACAGAAGAGCTTGAATTTGTTATGGCTGTAGAGCCAGAACCTTTTTGGATGGACGCAATAAGCAGACATTTGGAGGAAGGAAAACTCCCAAGGGATCTGAAGATGGCAAAGAAAATTAAGTGGAGAAGCTCTCATTTCTCCATGTACAATGGGGTCCTCTATAAAAGAGCCTTCTCTCTACCATGGCTTAAATGATTAACTCCCACCAAAGTTGTGTATATATTGAGGGAGATGCATGAAGGTGCCTACAGAATGCATGTGGGAGGAAAAACCTTAGCATCCAAAGCCATTAGAAAGGGCTACTATTGGCCGACCATGAAGGAAGATGCTATGAGTATGATAAAGAGGTGTCAAGCATGTCAAAGGTTCGCAAACTTGAACAAGGCCCCAATAGTTGAGTAGACACCCATCTATGGTCTATGGCCCTTCAAAAAATTGGGAATAGACATAGTGAGGTCTTTCCCAATAACCACAGGGTAGAATAAGTTCCTCATAGTGGTAGTAGAATACTTCACCAAATGGGTAGAATCAAAAGCCCTAGCAACGATCACAACAGAGAATGTGGTGGAGTTCATATGGAGGAATATTGAATGTAGGTTTGGAGTGCCTTATCAAATCATCAGTGATAATGGGAAACAGTTCGAAAATGCCAAGATGAGAAACTTTTGCAAAGGCCTCAACATAAGGCAGCACTTTTCCTCAGTTTCCCACCCTTAATCAAATGGAAAAATTGAGGTCACCAATAGAACCATTATCCAAGGGCTGAAGAAAAGACTTGAAGGATGTGGAAGAAATTGGGGAGAGTAGTTGCACCATGTGCTATGGGCCTACAAAACAACCCTTAGGGAATCAATAGGCGAAACACCTTTCACCCTTACCTTTGGCATTGAAGTAGTCCTTCCAGTAGACATTAGGAAGCTTAGTGGAAGAGTATACTACTGTGTCAAAGAGGAAAATGAGAAAGAGAGAGGAGGATTTACCTCGACCTATTAGACGAGCTGAGAGAGCAAGTCTTCATGAGAACCGCAACCTACAAAAATAGAGTTGCAAGCTACTTCAATCGAAGGGTTAGAAGCAGGATATTCAGGGCAAGAGACTTGGTAATGAGAAGCCTGAAAGAAACAGGAAAGTGAGAAGGCATGGGAAAGCTACCACCAAATTAGGAATGCCCTTTCAAGGTGGAATAAGCCATTGGCCTAGCCATGTACAAGTTGTGAACCATGGAAGACAAAGAGGTGTCATATACATGGAATGTACAGCACTTGAAATTGTACTACTCATAATTTAAAATGAAATGGCACCCCTTTAGCTACACCACGAGACTTAAAGTAACAAATCCCAGCTTGATTGGCGAAAGACCCTCCATGAGAGGCATTAAGCCCAGCTTGACTAGCGAAATACCCTCCAAGGGGGGCACTAAGACCTCCAGAGATGAGGTACTAAGCCTAGATTGACTAGTTAAAGACCCTTCAAGGGGGGAACTAAGACCTCTAGAGATGAGGTACCAAGCCCAGCTTGATTAGAGAAAGAGCCTTCAAGGGGAGCACTAAGACCTCTAGAGAAGAAACACCAAGCCCAGTTTGACTGGTGAAAGACCTTCCAACGGAGGCAACAAAGCCCAGCTTGACTTGTAAAAGACCCTTTAAGATAGGCACCAAGCCCAGCTTGACTGACAAAAGACCCTCTAAGGGGGGCATGATGCAAAGAGAACACCGAGACCTCAAGGAACTAAAAAGGACACCAAGACCTCAGGGAACCAAGGAAGACACCAATAACTTAGAGTCGAGGAGGACACCAAGACTTTAAGAAATGGAGAAACACCAAGCCCATCTTGACTGGAAAAGACCCTCCAAGGGGGCACTAAGTCTAGCCTGACTAGCAAAAGACCCTCTAAGTGGGGCATCAAGTTTAGCTTAACTGGAAAAACACCCTCCAAGGGAGGCACCAAATCCAGCTTAACTGGAAAAAGACCCTCCAAAGGGGGGAACTAAGCCAACCTAAATGGCAAAAAACATGACAAAGAAAGCACCAAGACTTAGATGAGTCAAGATGCTAAACACAATTTAAAAGGTAAGAAACCTTCTAAATAAGGCCTGGTAATCTAATAAAAAACAAGGCTACAACACTAAGCAAAGCCTAGGGTGTGTTTCAACTAAAGGAAAACAAAGGAAAAATCTCACAGTAGAGATAAAAGAATAATGAATTTCATTAAATCAAAGAATGATAATACGAGTATAATCTACAACAAGGGTTACAGTTATAAGAAATTACAACAAATTTATAGTAAAGCTACAACTATGTATACAACTAATAGTATAAACCTCAAGGAGGAGGAATCCTTGAAGAGCTAGCCTTTTGATTCGAAGTCGGGATTAGGGTGCTAATGACCATTTGATCCTTAGAATCCAAGCTCAAATGGTTGGATGTGAACTCTTAGAAGGGACTGCTGGACTTGTCATAGGTAGAATGTACTTGATCCAGAAAACAGAGGTTAGAAGAATCCATTCCATTAAGATATTCATAAAGCTGGATGTCTGGTATAACTCCCTCCGATGGTAGAGGAGTGAAGTGGGCCTTCGCATCTGGAAACTTCTTAAAGATAGATGACAAAGCCCTGTTATACCACTCTATCCCCGTCTGAACTACCTCAACATTATGCCACCCTTTGAAGAAGTGGGACTCGATAAATTTCTGAACTTCTCCTCTCAGAAGCTATGGCAGCTTATCCACCAAGGCCTCCATCTTCTTGACATAGATGTTGGCAACCTCACTAGAGTTCCAAGCCTCACTAGCCACCTTCTACAAGCACTCCTCAAGCTCCACATTATCAACCTCCAGACCCTCAATTTTCTACCTTAGGAAAGCATTGACAGACTCCATATCCTGGTATTTCTCCTAGAGGGACTTCACCTCAATAGCACGAGCCTTAGAGGCCTCCTTTTCAACAGATAAGGCCTCATCCTTTTCTTCAAGGACTTTTTGAAGCATGGCCACTTGCTTCTCCAGCACTTCATTTGAGGCTCAACTATCTCTCAGTTCACCCAGTAGCTCATCAAACTAGGTGGCAACCTCCTACACATAAGAAGAAAATGGTTTAAGAAAATAGTTAAATAGATAAATAAGAGACAAACCATCAAAAAAATTTGAAGCCTGATCCCTGGGGATGACCAAGCTTAGGGGACCTGAAGAACCATCCCGTGTGGACTGAGTCGGAGTACCCTCAGCCAGCTTAGATAAGTCCCCTCCATAGGCAGAAGGGATTAGGAGGGATATATATGTACACCCTCCTACCTACGTCAATAACTTTAACCGATCTCTCAGCATCGATAACCCTTTCCTCCTTAGCAATCTCAACTACAATTGGGGAGAGGCCCACCCCTTCGTCCAACACACCAGGTTCGAATGCTGCTTCAGTGATCATGAGGTTCGCGGACTGTCCCACCTCATGAACTTTAGCAATTGGTTGAGCTACTAAGGGAGGTTGTACAAGCACAAGAAGAGACTCCAGAGTGCCTCTTCCTCCCTAGGACTCCATCCTTTTCCCTTAGGTGTAAAGGCTCGGCCCCAAGAAGAACTGAAGTTGATTGGGCACTTATTTTAGCCTCTTCAACTGGGCTAGCCGAAATCTCCCCTATAAACGAAGCTGTAACAAAGTGAGTGAATATAATCTAGAAGGGATGAAGGAAGAAATGCAAAGCCTCCATACCTTGAGGGAGCTTTTTAGAAGGAGACTCATATGAAGGAGCCTAGGTCAACACCTCATACAGAACCCTTGAGGCCTTAACCGCCTTTGATATGTCCTCAGGAGTGAGGACGCTCCACTATGCCAAATTCTTAATAGCCTCAGAAGGCTGAAGCTTTGGAAAATTATTGTACTACTATGATAGTAGAGACCCATCCTTCACTACGTGGATGTGTTGGTAGTACTGGCTCATCAGCTTGTGGAAAGACTGCCGGTCGAGGGCTATCTTATCCAGTAAACTCATCACTTGGCCATGCACTTGGGTGAATTTGCATGGTCCCTCATGAGCCTATCCACTACATCACTAAAAACATTTAGAGGGTGCTTCCTCAACCTTCCTAGCTATAAAGGATCCTCTTCTACCGAAGCTCTTGCCTCCTCAACCTCTGTAGGCCCCTTGCGAAGCCTCTTCAATTTCTTGCCCCTAGTCGCTGGCGCCCCTTCCTCTCTCGAAGGCTCAGTGATGATAATGGATCCCCTCTTCCAAACCAAGGGCATGTCAAGTACCTCCTCCTCCTCAGGATGGTCATCCATAGAGATGTCCTCAGTATTGCCCCCAGCGAGCCCAGCTACTTCTTCATCCTTGTTTTCAGCAACAGCAAGTGTGAGGGAAATGGGATCACATTTAGAGGAGGAATCTAAGTCCTCTTTCTCGACCCTAAAGTTCTTCAGGTATCGGTACTTGAACTCCTCCACGTTCTAGTCTCAAGGGTTTGCATCCTCAAGAGCCCAATTCTAAAGCAATGGATGGGCAGGAAGGCCTTATTGTTGACAGGGTGGATTAGGAGGTTCGCCTTTGGAAAGGTCCCGACCAAAGACTTAGCAACCTCCTTTAAGACCGCCTTAGCCTTTTCATCCACCAGAGGCTTATTAAGCAATCGAGGTTCGTAAAAGAAAAAAGGGAATAGAGAAAAAAAAGACATCAAAATGAAAAAGACTTACCAGAAGACCTTTGCAAGTTGCAGGGTAAGGAGTTAGACCCGTCAGCATGACGAAGGAATGAGGATCTCTTAATGAGGCCTCAGTCGAAGGAACGACAGCAAGAGGCAAGGACCTGAATGCCTCGAGCATCAAAGTGAGTCAGATCCTTCTTAAGCTTCTCAACTTTAGGCCTCCCTATGTACTCGCCAATGAATCCGAAGCCCACTTAACCCTTCTTGAAAAGCTTCAGCACTCTCACGCTAAAAAATTTATTCTTCTAGTCATCCACCTTATTTTCTTTTGACCTAAATAAGGTTCGGAGGGATTTCTTCTAGAAGCACCAGATATAGAGCTTGCTAGAGACAGAGAGGTTGAAGAAGGCCTGGAACATCTTTACACTAGGATTAGGGACACCCAATACGTAGCAGACTACCTCGAAACAGTGCAGATCTTCGATGAAGTTGGCTGTCAACATCATGGGATTAACTTGAAAATATTCAAAGCACCTACAAAAGAAGGGAGAAGGAGGAAAAAGCAATCCTCTGATCAGGTGATCGTAGTACCATATGTAATCCTGCTCTCCCTTAGGCAGCTCGACAGCCGTGTTAGTGGAGAAGATTCTGGCCTCTAAAGAAGGGCGAGCGACACATATGTGCTCAATCATGCAGTTCACATTCTCGATGAATGCCCTAAGGTTAAAGCCATATGAGTGATATCCTTCATATGTGGTCTCACTGTGCTGTTTAAGTAAGAGACAATGTCCTGGGACTTGCTCTGGTTTTGAGCCTTTTCAACCTCCAAAAAGTGTTTCTTCTACTTCTATGGGGGAGCCATAGAAGTACAGAAGAAAAAAAAATGGAGAAGAAAGAAAATAAGGATTAAAGAAAGCAAAGAAGATAGAAAGCAAATTAAGAAAAAGAAAAGAGCAAAGAACATAAATTCAGAAAGTGAAGAACGGACGAGAAGATGAGCTTGTATAGACATCTAGAGGGCATTAAAGTCCAAGACGAAATGGCTCAAAGGCGACACCTGACAGCTAGTAACCGTCTAAGTCTTAATTGTTCATCATAAATACGTCGAACGTCCAGCCACGTGGCATGATAGTATTGGCATTAATAAAGGCACTATTACCTAAAGAAGTGGAATAGTCTCATTCAGATCAGTGAAAGGTCACGTCTTTCAAATTAGAAGCGGCACGAGCCTTCTGACTTCCCTCCATTCAAAATTCAAAATTCAAAAATTGTCCGCTCAAACGAAGGGGCTCTCCACCAATCTCGTTAGACATTCCTTAAGCACTCTTTGAGCTACGAACCTTCGATTGCTAACACTAAAGGGGGACTATTAATACGACCCTCCATCAGTGTGGTTCGACACCAACTAAATGTTTGAGAACGAGCATCAAGCTGGTTCGACATCAACTAAGGATTCGGGGGTCAAACCGAGCCTAGCGAGCCTATTAGTCACCCCCCGGTCCCTCCGAATCTCTAGAGAATTGGCACACCAACCCTAGGGGCTCAGTCGTCCAATAAAGACAGACTGACTACACCAGTCAGTAATCTTCTAGTCATATCACAATCCCATCAAGGTACATACAGGCTACTTAAAACTGACGTGTGTCCTACCTACACAGGTCAAATAGACTTGTCCCCTCCACAAGACCTCAGCCTTATAAATAGGCTTCAAAATGCCTTGTTCAAGTATGTAACACTACACACCCAAAAGCTACAGTTTCATTTCCTGAGAGCATTTGCTAAAGTCCTCTCCATATACTGACTTGATCATCGAAAGGTTATTGCCGGACATACGTCCGGCCACCGCTGATCATCTCTCTGTCTTGTAGGTGGACCCTATTAAATCAGAGGAGTTCCTTTCAAGTTGCGTGAATACACATCACGCATCAGATCTTATAAACAAAGATAAAATACTTAGAATGAGTAAAACTAGATTATCCCACTTCTAAAATGTACATTTTGACACTTATGAATCATGTGCTAAACAAAAACTAGCACAAAAATCATTTGCTGAGTCTTGGAAGTCATCTAATTTTTTGGAATCATACACTTGGACATTTATGGTCCAATGAGAATAAAAACTCACGAAGGAAGATATAGTTATATCTATTTTCTAAAAGTAAAACCAGAAGCAATTGAAAAATTCAAGGCTTTTAAACTAAAAGTGGAAAAACAACTAAGTAAAAACATAAAAATCCTAGATTTAGATTGAGGTGGAGAATATGAAGCCTTAGACGATAAAATATGCCTTATACACAACAATAAAATGGAATTGTCAAAAGGAAAAAAAAAAAATCTTTAACCGATAAGACTAGATCAATGATGACTTGAGTTGATTAAAGAATACAATTTTGAGGAAAAGCATTAAGTATTGCTCAATATATTTTAAATAGAGTTAAAACCAAATCAAAAGAAATGACACCCTATAAGTTATGGGTAGGTTTAAAACCAGACTTAACAAAATTAAAAGTTTGGAATGCAAATCACATGCTCTTATCCCAAAACCATTTAGATACAAATTAATGGACAAGAAATGGGAATATAAATTTATATGATACAGTGAAATAGAAAATGGATATTGATTGTATCATCCAGATAAGGATTTAATAGAAAGTACAGATGCAAGTTGCTTTGGAGCTTACCATTAGGCCAATTCTAATCCCATCATATTTGGACTCTTATTAATAAAATAATAATAATAATAATCCAAATTTATTTGGGATTGACAATATCCAAATTTATATGACTTTTTCAGCCTAAGAGTTTTCCAATTGTACATGGGTCCAACACGTGCAGGGAAGGCTAATTTTCTTTCTTTTTTAAAAAAAAATAAATAAAACTTAAGAGCCAGATAGAGACAGCTCGGCTCGGCTCTACATGAAGGTTGCTTAAGCCGTAGTACAGGACTGGTGATCCTTGTCAACGGTCGTCTAAAATGGTTGACACATTATGACAACTCTATTAAAAGTAATTACTGTTGTCTTTTTCCTAAATAAAATAATTACTTAATTGAAAAATAAATTTGTTTTTTTTTATTAACGACGAAAATATTTTGTTATTACTACTTTTTGAGATCTCACGTTTCATTTATATATATTAGGATCCTCTCCCCAAGCACATAAAAACTAACATTTAAGCAGTATATGGGCAGATGATTGACACATATTGATTAATCTTTTTTAATTGATTAGATTAAAAAATAAAATCATAAATTTTAAATAAAATATTAATAATTATTTAATCTGTATAATTAAAAATAATTAAATTTATAAATAATAATTATTTATAAGTATATTATGTAAATATGGGGTTTAACATACTAAAAAGGATGTTATCCCAAAAAAATATCCTTTTCAATTTCAAATCATCGTGAATAGTTCACTTAATTTATTCTAATAACATGATGACAATGTTAATATATGGTAGAAAATACTATTATTTAAATAATTTTTAATATGAGATAAATTGGTTAAAGAGGTATAATTTTTCAAAAAGTATAAAATTAGTGTATTTAGTTGTAAAAAGTAATTTTTAATTCTAAGAAATTATTTTTAAAAACAAAAAATGTAAGTTTTATAAAAAAAAATTAAAAAATGTTAAAGAACAAGTAAATTTTATAAATGAAAATTATAAATAAGTTACTATTATTGTCAAAGTAATATTTATTAGGTCAGAGTAATGAGAATTTTAAATTTATAAATTAATAATAATTAATTGAATTATAAATTTATATTTTTTAAAATAAAAGGTTGGCCGAGAACAAATAAGAACAAAGAATATAAGAAAATAAGAACAAAGAAAAAATTTTCTCAAAAAAAAAGTAATACCTCATATGAAAATAAAATAGAAAGAAGCCAATTAAAATTTAAATTTTAAAGGAGGCTTCTTGTTCGTTATTGGCCGAGAATGAGTAACTGGAACATCAATATATCTATTCATTTTCTTGCTTGTAACAACGGTCCAAACTAGTTATTCTCTATCAGAATAATCATGCAAATGATCATTAAATGTATAATTAGTTAAAATATAACCAACATTAAGAGGAATAACATCCTCCGACTCATCAAATAATTCTACCCAGGATTTATTTTCAGGGTTAAAGGAAGCCAAAGCAAGCAGATTCTAATTTACTATGTCATCAGCCTTAAAGGATGGCTCAAAAGCAACAACTTTCCCTTTCTCACTCTCGAAATGCCTAGATGAACTACTAAACTCTAAGACTTCTGTTTTCTAAGAGTTTACAGAAAGATGAGCATTCAAATTTGGAATTTTCAAATCTATAGGTGTGTTTGGTGTATCATCATCTGAAACAATATAGTCATGCTTCTCGTTAACATTAGGAGTGATAGGGGCAAAAGCATTGAAAGTTGTGGATAATGGAATTGTAGTTTGCTTCTTCCAACGAGAAGTTGTTTTGGCTCTCTTAGATATCCTCTCTGATTTAGGCCCCTTACTAGGCATTGCATTACGCCTACACTCCTTAGCCATATGTCCAATCGAGGAGCACGAAGTGCAAAAATTACGTAAGGATTCATAATGTATTTCAATCCAATATGAATTTTCCTAAGTTCTAACATGCAAATAATCATGAATCTTTCTATAGAGATCCACATCAATCAAAATTCTAGCATAATAATCAAACTCCCCATTAAGAGTCTTACCGTCAATTCTCAGAGGCATTCCAATGCCCCTAGAAATTTCAACGAGCAACTTATCATGACAAAATTCATACAGAAGTTTATAAAATCGAACCCAAATCTAAGTAGGGGTTTTTCTTTAAATATCCATATTAAACTCTAAAACCCAAGGCTGGAGTCTAAAAACTTCAGGTTTAAGATAAAAAGCACCCTTACCCCAATCCAATCTTTGTTCACCCTAAGAATTCAAGAAAACATGGTAATATTTCTTACCTAAAGAAATTATTTTTCATGGAGTTTTAACTCTCCATAAAAGAGAAAGCTTATTCTTTAAATCCATGGACCCAATATAAATTAGGGTTTGCGATTACCCACTCAAGTGTTTTCCTCACTAGATTTGATGGTCGTTGTTGTCACTCTTAATTGTGCTTATCCTAACCACTGAGGCATGTTTGGAATGCGTTCAGTCGTACCTGATAAGCAAACACTTGTTGCAATAGATAATGCCATGAAAAAAGAAGGCTCTTCTATGGAGCATGCTGTTGGCCAATCGGAAGTGAATCCAACACTCAATTCTTATGCTCATGCTACTATTCAAGGTATGGATTCTTTCCTTATTGGGTGGATTTGTATCAATATCAGTTTTTCAAGATTTATATAATCAAAGGATAATGGATTGGGAGACTTGTTTTGACAAAGAGATAAAAGTTTTCTATCACATATTGTGGCAAAAATTTTAAAAAATAATAATAACCTTAAATTTATCAATAAAAAAGTTGTATTTGCTCTGGCCCTAGTAAATATTGCTTTGGAAATATCACTACTCATAAATAATTATATAAAGTAATTTTTCAATTTGAGAAATTTTGTTTGTCATTTTTTTTGGAAAAAATAAATGATTTGAATACATTTCCTCCTTGTTCTCGTAACAAAAATTTGAAAGATTTTTAATTTTTCACCTTTTATTGCCTTTAAAAAAATTGAAGTACATTTCATCTAAAAGTTAAAAAAAGTTTGACTTTGTGATTTTAGTTAAATAAAAATTAAGTTTCAAAAAAAAGTTGAATAAAAATTTAAAATAAAAAAAAAAATTACTTTTCAATAGTTTGAAAGTAACCTTTTGTGAAGTTCATTTTCACACAACATATATTTATCAAGAAATTGGCCATATGTTTCCAAATAATACTTTAGTTTAACAAAATAACCAAATTTACAAAATTTTGATCAGTTCATAAGGTATAGATTTGAGTGAAAAGCTTCAAATTCAAAAACAAGTAATTATAAACTAAATTATATGAAACTTTAGATTATAATATTAAACTTTTTAAAATACTTAATTCTGATATAATTTTATCTTAAATTTCTAATTAAAATGGATTTACTTAAATAATAATAAATGTTATGATTTTTAAGTAAAAGACGGAGGTCAAGTATCAAATAGTGCATTCAACATCTCAACTAGGTTGGCACTCCAAACACACCTGCTTCATCTACCTTTGCTCACAAAAAAAATCAATTAAAATGAAAATAAGAAATGAACAATCAGTCCATAGGGAGAACTTTACAGAAAACGATAGTTCTCCCTAAAAGAGAAATCATCAAAAACCAAGTTATTACAAAAATAGGATATGAACCCACTAAAAAGATCCCACATTATGTCAACCAAAGCTAGTTAATATATCAGCCACTTAATTACCCTCTCGAAAGATATGAGAGACAATAAAATTCATCTTATGGATTAAATCAAGGCAGGCAACCTACTCTAATCTGAGTTCACAAGGGACTGAGAGAGACTTAGAACGAAAGAGGGAAACTATATAGAGGGAGTCGCATTCAAGCCACAAGTTTCTCCATCCTCTATCATGAGTTGTATATACAGCATGCATAACAGCCTTTAATTTTGTTATAAAAGCAAAATATGACTGAAAAAGTATAGAGAAGGCACCATGGCAATAGCCTCTCGAATCACGAAAGATCCCACCCATACCTGAAACACCAGGCAAACCCATTGATGAACCGTCCGTGTTAACTTTAATCCAATTTGGAGGTGGTGGCAGCAAAATTATTGTAATAGCTAAGGAAGCCTTTCAAGGGGTGCCTCTCACATTAATTGAGCAGAAGAAAGTAAGATTCTCCATAAAACCTGTCATACAGCCTATATGAAACATATTAGCCTCTCAAGTTCCAAAGTTGCAAAAGGAGACCACTAAAATTAAGAGTTTGCTCATTGAAAATAATTCCATTCCGTGTATGCCAAATCAACCTTACTACACTAACGATTGTTGTACACCAAAAAACACGCATTACGAGTTAAAGTTAGCAACAATTGCACCACGAAAAAGATCCAATAGGCTGCCATTACACTCAATTCTATAGCCAAAAAGGGAAGATATTATTGTCTATATCTCTCTACAAATCATGCATGAGATAAATAAATGGTCTATCGACTTAACATTAGCACGACAGAACTCATAGTATGAAGCAAGCACAATAACATGTTGCTGCAAGACACTCTTCATCGATAAATAACCTAGCATGGCATGCCAACAGGTAGTAGAATGCATAGGAGGAATAGAACACTGCCAAATGAACCTGCTCTAATCACAAAGAGCAGCAAGGCCTGATAAAAATTCTTCACCGTTAAAACCCATCTATAGATTGCATCCAAAGATAAATATCTCTATGTTCAGTCGAGAACTTTGTGGATAGAATATCATTAACTATAGTAGCTTCTAAATCTTGTGAGAGGGTCCAACTGCCATTACTACAAAAATCATCAATAATAGCAGACAAATTCAACCTTGCAACATGCTCAATATTACACCTATTAGTAATAGAAGGAACAATCCAATTATTCATCCAAAAATAGATATTAGACTTCGTTCCAATAAGGCAAAAAGTATTCTCTTTAATAACAGAAAAGACCCATTTAATAGAAAACCAAATTAATGAACAAAAATATGAATCTTTACCAATACCTAGCAGCGTAAGAAAATGAAGCCACAACAAACCAATCAACATATCATGTCTTGATAATAACCTCCACATCAAAGAAGAAAGCATATAAAGATTAAGATGATCCAAATTTTTAAGACCCAAGCTCCCTTCTTTAAGAGATTTGCAGCAGCAAACCCAAGGGACAGTAACCAACCCAAGGGACAAAAAGTTTTAGAGTTGCGATTTCCTCCCTCCAACAATCATATTCTACTGCTTTCTTTAAGAAAACACTCCTTTTGTTTCAGGCAAAGAACCAAGTGTGCATGATCATTCAGCTCCTCCATATGTAAGGATTTTGAGAAGCCATTAACATAAATGCTTGTTTAAATAATCTGCCGTGCCGCTTCAAAGCCACTCGAAAGCTCTTAAGCTTTTCAGAAAGGGATTGCAAAGGTGGCAAGTTAAAGGAAAGTTGTCTCCAATGATTAGCAAACTTGCTACCCGAGCTCTCCCATGTCTCCTATTACACCATATGAATTGGGCTTCTTGCAATTAAACTTGAACAAGATCATTAGAGTCTATAAAATTGATAAACTCTCTAACTTAAAGGTTGATAAGTGGCCTTCCCATTTTTCATGAGCACCTCTTATAACATTAAAATCACCGACCACAACCCAACCACCTGAAAGAGGAATAAGAGAATAGAGATCACGCCATAAAGCTAAATGCACGTCCTCCAATTGTTGGATACAAAGAGACAACCATGCCCTTTCTAAGCTAGAAGCTAGAATTTCAGTGCTGACAAATGTTATGATAATATTGAAAGATATGATTGGATGTCTTTTCTTATATGTATTGATTCTAGTTTCCTAATTAGATTTGATTATAATCTCTTAATTATGATATCTTTCTATTTCTCTCTCACTTGTACTCTATATAAAGAGATGTTTTTCCTCTATTGAATAATATTCAAGAACACTATATTCTCCACTCTATTCTTTCTCTCTTTTATTGTTGTTCTCTATCATGTATGTTCCTGTTTTATTTTATAACACATTATCAGTACATAATACTATAATTTTTGGATTGGATGTGGTTTACAACAAGCCAACTTAGGCGATTTTTTTTTTAAATTCAAGAATCAAGGTATTATAAAATTATTATGAATCTTTACTTATTATTTTTATATTTTGATTTTTCCTTTAAAAAAAAATTGAAACCAATAATATATATTTTACATGGATCTAATCACAAAACAATTATATAAAAATAATTTTGTAATGGTTTTCTAACATCAATTTTTTTCTTTTTCTCATTGTTTACAAATATTTATTTTTATATGCCCACGATAATCCCTCATTATTTCTGGATGATCATTTTTTAAAAGTTTTAAGTTTTGTGATTTGTTATTATTTGTTCATGTTTATTATTATTTTAAGTTTGTATTCATATATCAAACTTTTTTATTAGAAAATCATTTTAGTTCTATTTTTATATTACTATTCATATTATGCTCTTACATTTAATTATCATTGTATTTTATTATTTAATATTAGCCAATATTAAATTCATTAAACACTAGTTTTTGAAGAATTAGTCTTAAATATAATTCTTTAAGAATTTATATTTTAATTTCTAGTTCCTGAAGAATAACTAATACTAGATTTTAAATTCTAGTTCCTAAATAATTACCATTATATATTTTTTTTAAATCTAGTTCCCAAAAAACTAACACTATATTTCAAATTTTATTTCCAAAAAATTAATATTTCACATTGTTCCAAAAAAATCTATATTTAAAATTCTAATTCTAGAAAAATTAATATTATATTTTAAATTCTAGTTCTAACATGACTATATTATCTATAATCGATGACTCACTTGTAATCTAAGATTTAGTTCCTGAAGAACAAGAACTAAATATAGAAAATGAAGAGCTTATATTTTCAAGTTGAACTGAATGCATTAAAGGCTAATCATACATGGGATATTGTTATTCTTCCACCTGGGAGAAAGCAATTGGTTCAAAGTGGGGGTTTAAACTAAAACACTTACCAGATGGGTCAGTGGATTGGTACAAAGCCCGCCTTGTAGCGAAAAGCTACAATCAGATAGAAGGGGTTGATTTCAAGGAACGTTTTTCCCCTATGGCTAAGTGTGTTACTCTTTGCCTCTTCATTGCCATAGCTACTGTTCGTCAATGGCCTCTTTCTCAACTTGATGTCAACAACGTGTTTCTTCACAGGTATCTTGATGAGGAGGTGTCTATGGTCCCACCTTTGAGGTACACTAAAGCCACTGATAGTCAGGTTTTCCATCTTCGACGGTCTCTTTATGGTTTGTGTCAGGCTTCCCTCCAGTGGAATATTAAGTTTACCTCCTTTTTTTTTATCTCTCTAGGGTTTTTACAATCTCCCCATGACCACTACTTGTTTACTAGAGATCAAGGTAGTGTTTTTTTGGTGTTTCTTGCTTATGTTGATGATGTTTTTATAATGGGTTACAATTAGCAGGCTATAGTCTAAGTCAAAGCTAATTTGGGTTCCAAATTCACCATTAAAGATTTGGGTCATCTTAAATATTTTCAAGGCCTTAAAGTGTCTCGTTCTTCTAATGGTACTCTTCTTAGCTAGCACAAGTTTATGTTGGACTTAATTTAAGAAACTGGACTAACTGCTTCTAAATCGGCCCATACTCCTTTACCCCATGGTCTTCATCTTCAACCTGATTCTAGTGAATTGCTTTCCAAACCAAACTAGTTTTATCATTTAATTGGAAAATCACTTTATGTTAATTTTACTCATCTTGACTTTAATTATATTGTTCAACATTTGAGCCAATTCATGGTTGCCCCTCGACAGCCCCATTTTGATGTTGCACTCAATATTGTTTGCTATTTGAAAGGGTCCTCTGAACTTGCTCTGTTTTATCATGCTTCCATGGATCCTCAATTGAGAGTTTTGGGTCAATTGTTCATTTTTCTCATAAATCTCTTACTGGGTTTTGCATCTTTTTTGGCAATTCTTTAGTTTCCTGGAAAACTAAAAAGCATTCTACAATTTCCCTTTCTCCTCGAAAGTTGAATACCGCTGCATGGCCTCCACTGTTTGTGAATTATTATGGATTTCTTATATTCTTCATGATTTAAAGGTTATAGTTTCTCTTTCCATTCCTCTATTTTTTTATAATCAGACCGCACTTCTTATTGCTGCCAATTTGGCTTTTCATGAGCACACAAAGCACTTAGATATTGATTGCCACCTTGTTCGACAATATTTGCAGCTACAGTTTATTCAACCTGTTCATGTCTCCAGAACTCAACATTATGCTGATATTTTCACTAAATATCTCATTGGACCTTCCCATTCATCATTCATGTCCAAGTTGGGTCTTGTGCCTTTACCATTGCCATAAGCACCAACTTAAAGGGTGGATATAAACTTGTACATATAAGTTATGTTGTTTTTGCATCATACTACTATAAATAGCAATGTAACTACTTTGTCAATAATAGTAGAACTCTCTCTCTCTCTCTCTCTCTCTCTCTCTCTCTCTATATATATATATATAAATATATATATTTTTTTCTGTATTCAATATAAGAAAAAACCATTATTTAACACAAACTTCCCTTATACCTACAACATTTAACTTTTTTCCTATTATGAATAGCATAATTCATTTGATGGAAAGGTATGATCCACAAATTTATTAATCATCGTGTCATTCTTATCTTATATGTGAAACTTGATTGCTTTTGTGAAACATGTGTCCTCATAGTCCTTTTATTCTGGAGTGGGTATTGCAATTTTTTTAAAATATCTTTTTTTTTTCAAATTGATTTTAAGAATAAAATTAATTTAATTATGACAAAAAGTTTCTATACATTGAATAATGATTTCACTTGTCTCTTTAGTGCTAGAATGTACAAGTTATTTTATTATTGTGAAAATGAAAGAGAAAACAAAATGTTAAAAGAAAAAAAGAAGTGTAGCTTCAACTTTCAAGTATTTTATTGATTGTTAAAAGATTTTATATTATCATAGATATATATTTTTTTTAAATTTAAGTGGGTCTGTTTTATTTTTGCTTTCAATATTTTATTGGTTTAGCCTTTATAATTTTCATCTTTACACTTTATCTCGTAAAATGACATCCTAGAGCATCATCGACCATTTTAAGAAATCCTATGATTTTTAGAATGGTTTTTAGTCATTTAAGTCTAAACTGACCCAATTTGACTTGTATCAATACATTCTAGAAAATCCTATCTCAAAAATTTTTCCAAACATGTATTCGAAAATGAATCAACTGTACTATGAATGTCAAAATCTAAGATCAGGAAGGCTCAAAAACATCATATAAACCTGTACATACTTCAGGGGACAAGTTGCACGAAGTGCGCAGTAAGTACAGTAGCGAGTCAGCGCCAAGCAGTAACCCATCCCCCCACCCCCAACACTCCTCAGTGGCTACAGCCTATGTAGTTGGCGGTAATACAAGGCATCACTAACAAGTTTCTGCCATGTGGCAGCTATAGATCCCTCCTTATACTAGACATTCCTTCAACTATTTCCCATATTTTTCTAATGAAATTCCACCTGTAACCTTAGCCTAAATTTGCTCATAATTTTCATAGATTTTTTAGTCATTTAACTTAATTTTCATAGCCAAACCACCCTCAAAATGCCTATAAATAGCCCCTTACTTCTTCAATTTTCTTTACTTCATTTTCTATTTAAGATTATCGTTCGACTCAATATTTCTTCTCTGTTATTGGTTTGAAGATTTGAATTGGTCTCTTGTTTTGATTCGGCTTTCTTGATCTTGATCTGAATCGAATTTTTCATATTTTGTTTTAATTTTATAGCCTGTTTGACATTACTGTTGAAAAATATAAAAACGTTTTTAGAATTTTTTTAATTTAATTGAATGAATTTTTTAATTTTTTCTAAATATTTTTGATAAAAAAAATATCAATTTAACTAGTTTTAGGAAAAACAGTTTTTTAAAAGTATTTTTTAACAAAATATAAAATTTTTTGTCTTTAGCAAATTCAATGCTAAACGGACCCTATGAGTTTTATTAATTGGTGTTGGTTTCTTAATTTGTTGACTATATTTTTGCTATATCTATGAAATTCTTTGGTAGGTTTTGCTTGATTTCTCTTGCAGGTTAGCGTTTTGCTTTATTTCAATCTAAAGTTTTTGTCTGTTTTTTTTTTTTATGGGTTGGTGGTCCTTTCACTGTGCAGGGTTATTTTTTCAATTGTTCAAGGCATTATTTTTGTTTTGGCTATAGTACATGCTTCAATCTCAAGTTAGTGTTGTCATTTTTGGTTGCCTAATATTCTAGTTAAAGGCTTTTGATGCAATCTTCATATTTCGATCTTGCGTGATTATTGTCTATTCAGTAGAGTTAAGCAATTGATTGTTAGTTTCATTTCGGTTCATTGTAATCTTTCAATAAAATTATAAGTTTGCCCCTCTTTTTTTTTTTTTTGTAGTCGGTCTTTAAGAGATTTTTTCAAATATGGTTAGACTCTTAGTTTCCATTTTGAATTTTCGGAACATGTCATATGGCATTGGATAGTTTTGACCTAATTCATATATTTTTTCCCCTTATTAATTTAAAACATCATCTTGCTATATAGAGCTTCTTATTCAATAGATTGTGTATGTTCAAGAAAATTTGAGAAGAGATTTTGAAAAATTCTCTTTTTTACTATTTGCTTAGTCTATCTGAGTTGTTAAGAATCATGTCATCTTTAATAAGGTGGAGATAGTTTTTGATTATTGTGTACATATTATTTTCTTCCGATATTGACTATGGTTGAAAAATATTGATCCTTCTAATTTATACTATATATTAAAGCAGAAATCAGCAAAAAAATATTTTATGTCCAGTTTTCCTTTCAAAAAAAATTTTTCTCCTAATAAATTAAAATTTATTTTAATTTTAATATTTTAAATTAATTCTAATTGATTCTTAATATGTTTACAATTAAATTCATTCTATAATATGGTAATAGTTAATAAAAAAAATGAATAAAGGTAGTAAAATATTAATTTTATAAATTTTAAATATCTTATTTAAATTTTAACTTTTAGTGACATTCTAAAAATGTTTTTCTCTCACATACTTCATAAACAAAAATTTCACCTATATTTTTATCCTTTTTTTTTATTATTTCATATTTAAATAAATATGGTTAAATATCCACCGCATATAATCGTATTTTAAAGGAAAAAAAAAGAAAGAAAGATCATAAATTAATAAATAAATATAATATAAGGAATAATTATCTAGATCTTATCCCGCCTCATACAAATTTTAATTTTAAAATCATATTTAAATAACAAAATATATAAATATAAAATTATAATAATAAAATCAAAATTTATAAA
>CAOJBK012912088.1:0-15829 GCA_948294925.1 Codiaeum variegatum
TAGACTCTAAACTATAAAATAGGATTAGTTCTATAAAAAACTTATTGATTAGGCTTATTATTATTAATATTGGTGCTATGGCTAGTAGAGCCAATAGGATTATTTATTTTATTAGGTGTAACTTCTTCCCTTCTGTGAGGAGGTTTGTAATTGTCATCAGTGGCCAAAGGAAATCTTGAGGAAACTCTCATGGAATTAGCAGCTTCATCTTGGTCCACCAATTTAGAGGCGTTTTCCTGTTTTGATTGTTAACACCATTTTTGAAAAGAGATTGCATTAGATCACTCATAATTTTTTCAAAATTACCAAAAGTATCGAACATTATACTGTTGGCATGTTTTATTGAGTTTACTACCTAAGAAATTACCTCCTATAGCATTTTGAACTTGTCAAAGTTTTGAGAACCAATGTTCTCATCAGCATCTTCAATAATTTTCAAGCTATCCCATGCTAGGTCGATGGGAGATTTGTCTCTACTCCGGCTTTGAGGAGTCCAAGCTTCTTCAAAATGTCCATCACCTGATTCCTCAATTGTTTTGTTGGATGAATCTCCAACATTAGTAATTTCTTTATCATTTCTTAATTTTGGCATAGTGAAGTGAAACGTAAGTCCCACTGGGCATGCCAAAAAAGATTATTGCGTTTATTTTTTTTAGACATGTGGGTATGCCAGAGGAGAAGTTCCTCAATTATACAAATTCTAACTCCTAATCAAACTGTGTGGATTCCCAAACTCCTTTATCATAATTCATTCGAATTTCACTAGATTTAGATTAAAAAAATGAAAATAAAATATGAAATTGAAGAGTGCAAACATGTTGTATTGATTTGTTGAAAATTAATGACCATAGTGAACTAAAATGCTAAGAAAGGCTAAAAAAGAAGGTGAATATAGTAAAAGAAAAGATTGCTTGATGAAATGATAAAATGTAAACTAAAGGTTCTAAATTAGAAGTTGATAACTAATTTGGTTAATTGAATGTTGTGTTGATTAATTTTGAGTTATTGAATTGTTTGATGATGATGAGTCTTATTGTGTTAGTGTCTGCCAATGTTACTTTATACATTGAGGCACCACCTCCTCAGTCAGAATACAGAAGATCAGTAGTCATCTAAATAAATAAATGTACAGTTACAATACGTTACATGCTTTGTCTACAAGACTCTTAACTCTAAAATTCACCAGTGGCCTAATTCTGAGTCACTAATCATATGGGCTTCTCAATCAGGCTTGGTGATTCCCTGGAGCATTAAATCTAAAAATCAAACTCTTTTAGGCCTATAACTAATTAATTTAATTAATTTATAGCCCAAAACTTATTATTAGGCACAAATAGCAATATCTTTTCTCTCTTTTACCGTTTCAATCTTGGTAGGCCAAATTAAAGAGTTGAAATAATAAAAAAATTAAATATGAAATTAATATAATTAAAATTTATTTCTTTTTATTATATTATATAATTCTTGAATTGTGTTTTCTAATGGAATGAAATGTTATCTTTTTTTTTATTTGGTTATATTGATTATTGATGTACCCAAGTCCAAGTCTGAGTTTGAAGACTAGCTGTAGGTCCAACCTGAAACCATACAAAGAATATAGGGTGATGTCTATTCCCATGCTTAAGTCAATATGTGTTTAAAGTGTAAAGAAATAGAGAAAATAGAGGGGAAATAGTGAAATTAAAAATCAATAACTGCATTCCTAAAAAGAAGGGTAGTGGAGATAGTGTCCACAAAATTCAGGATTATGGCATGATTTTAGGCAATTTCCCTAAACACATTAGCTAGAAGGCAACAATTATGGCTGAGATGGATATCTCCTTTGTAGGGTGACTTTTCGGTCCTACCAATATCCCCTTAAGTCGATATGGATAGCTTACTCAGTGGCTCCTGGTCTGAGGTTCAAATTAAACCTATTGGTAACAGGCATTGCAAGGGTAGCCCTTCGAAGGAGTGAGGTCATCATATATCCCCCTCACTAGTACCTTAGGTAAAGAATAAAGAGAGTGAAACCTGATTTCTGACCTATATCTTGCTCCAGGTTAGGTTGTGATTTCATTTACTTTGGGCAGAGAATTTCTCGTCCATGACCTTATGTTGAAATGTGGCAGGGATTCCAGAATGTTCCCTCGACACTTCATCTTCTATGCCTAGCCCTATATATGTGCTACCATTTTCCTCATTTTCATTTTTCTCTCTTTTTCCACTCTTTTTGCTTTCTCCATTTTTCTTTGCTTTCTTTTCATGTTCATGAGCTCTTCAAGTAATTTTCCACATAAAATCTTATTTTGATCTCTTCTTCCTCTAATTTTAGATTTATTTGTTATTTTTGATGTTTTTTCTTTTTTTACTTCTCTCTCCTTTGACCGACCACCATCCCATCCCACTACTTAAACATGAGTGACCAGAGTGACAGTCAGAATCTAGAGGGTTCAATATCCCATTTCTCTGACCACCAACTGACTCCAAATTGAAGTCCCAGGCTCCATCTATTGTCTATAGTAAGGGAAAAAAAAGCCCCAAGGTTCAAGTCTATAACCTAATTAGTGAGGATAGTGATGAAAAGAATCCCATTCTAATTGGAGGATGATAGACTTGTGTGTTGGACCCTCCCATCATAACATCCCTCCTATATTTGCAATATCAATATTAGGGGTAAGTGCAAAGGTAGTAAAGGATATGGGCCTTAAAGTTATTGAGTCTGAATGGGAAGACGTGCTAAGAAATCCGAAAATAAGCCTTAGCACTAAGGGTACTAATGTTCATGAGGAGGTGCTTGAAGAGCTTGATCCTTTTCTTGCTAAAACCAAATAAAAGGTCCATAATAAAAATCTCTTACCAAAGACTGATCCTGACAGAGGAAGACCTAAACTTCATCTGCTCCTGTTACAACATTCCTCCGGATTACAAGCTTTTCCCTACTGAACCCCACTTTAGGTCCAATAAAATCCTAGTTAGCAACGACCGAATCATATGCTTGGAAAATTTACAATCTAGGGTAAGGTTTCTATTATCTTATCTGGACTTCACCTAGCTCCAAACATATGACATTAGCATAGCCCAGGTACACCCTAATGCATGGAAAATTCTAAAGGGTTTACAGATTTTAGCCTATGGCCTCAAGTTTACCCTTACAGTATGGGAAGTCTAACACATCTACTGCCTAATCCCTATTAAGGGCCTCGATTATAGCCATCTTTAGGATAAAGTCCACTACATATGCTTCACCTTACCTTTCTCCCTCAAGCTTATCTAGAAGAGGAATTTCTTCATAATCAAGCATCTAGCCTTAGCTTCCATCATATTAAAATGGAACAAAGGAGTAAGGATCCTTCATTCAAAGGATCTTCCTGCCTTGAGATAAGTGCAAATAAGCCACTTCAAAGGGATTAAGAAGTTGGTGGAGAAGCATGGGATGTACGACTATGAGGCCTTTATTGAAGAATGGTACACAGAGGTTATGTGGGGTAAAGATAGGGTTTGGCTGAATACTTCTAGGGGTATCTCAATAGCTCTAACCTTCCTTACAAATTCGTATATTATTTATTTTACAAAAATATTGGCCATATTAAATAAAATTCATAACCTTAAGGCTTAGGAAGCTGAGTCTTCTAAAAAGAAGGAATGGGATTTAAACCAGCTGATATGGTGAATTGTACGCTTGAATGGTTTATTATTTATGTCGTGAATGATTATGTGTAAGGAATCAAGAAAAGCAAGTTGAGACAATGTATGAAATGGTTTATAACTTCTTTTTAGTCAAATTTGTTCTTAAATTGTTCAATGATAATTGTTCATATAGGTTGTTCTTAAAACTTTCTCAGTTATAAGTTAAAATTTTGACGTAGTGAATAAGATTATGAAGTTTCTTTAGCATGGTTGCATAATTAAATTTTAAAATTTTATTTAAATTTTTTAGTATTTTTTATTTTGATGATACATGATTCAAGCTTAGTATGAAATCTTAAATAATCTTAGCTACTTGACTTTGTCTTTTTGAGGTAGCATATGTCATGTGTAAAATGTGAAATAGTGCTTAATGTGCAAGGAGCTTTGAATATTATTTCCTATTCTGTTGGTTTCTATTTTACTCAAAGTAGAATAAAATCTATGAAATCATGAATAGTGCTAGTAGCCAATTGACAATGTAGCTAGTTGAGTAATTAAGGATAGGCACCACAAAGTGTTTACTTCCCGTCAAAAAGCTAAGTGACATTGTTGGCTAAGTTGGGCTCCTTGAGAGTTAAAAAAATGGAAAGTAAAAGTGTGCAAAAGTGAAAAATTGCATTGAATGTGTGCTGCTATAAATGGAATTTAGTCGAGTTCCTAAGATAGAAATTTATAAACTTGTTTTTATTTGAGTTGTGTTTCATTGAGGTAGTATGCTCAAATTTTTAACTTTAATTTTGGCATTTAGGGGTGCAATGATGTTTTTAAGAATTCTGAAATTGATTGTTAAGTCTGAAAATTAATTCATTAATCAAGAAACTTAAATTGTGCTATGTATGAAAGATTGTCAAAACTTGTTTTTATTTGACTAGAAAAAAAGAGTTTTCTTGCTTATACATTGTTAAGATTGTTTTGCTTGAGGACAAGCAAAAGCTTAAGTGTGGGAAAATTTGATATGTGCATATTTGACTTATATTTTGCTTTAAATTGAATTTGATTTGTATATTCAAGTATGTTTATAGGTTATTTTTAAGAATTCTTGAGATTGTATGATGCCATGATGATTTTAAGAAGAGTACTAACTAGTACATTGCTTGCTCTAAATACTTCTTTGGTCAATAGTACTAGAGTGATGCTCTAGCTCAATACTAGGAGAGAATCGAACCTTTTAACTCCATTAGATTGAACATCTTCAAAGCCAGCACCATTAACATACTCTATGGATAATGTAGACCCTTTCTGAGTTTCAAAATTTGCCAAAATTTTATCTAATATATGCTGAAGTTGTAACTCTTCATGTGCACTAACAAATAATGGCACACTAAGGTAAGAGAGTGGTAATCTATCTTACTTCATACCCATGATCAAAAATATCCAAACTGCAACGTTGGAAGACATAAGGGAGTCAAAGAAAATTTCTAAAATCTCCCAACTAACTTATTAACTTGAAATCGTGCCATATATTAGGAGAAGCCTTTTCAAATTACTAAAGTTTCTTTTAATAGTCTGACTAGAAATGATAATATCATCTACAAACAAGAAGCATGAAGGAGCATGTAAATATGAATAATTTATAAACACAAAATCTCCATTAGCCAACATTTTAATAATAACTCAGCTCAAGAAGTACTCTACCAAAGCAAAAAATAAAAGAGACAAAGTTTGATGAATAAGATTATCAAGTTTACTTGTTGAAAGAGTCTTTGGTAATGGTGTGTTAGTGTCCATGCGGGTTTTAGATAAGGGTGAAAAAGGAGTTTGAGTTTGTGTTTTATTAGATGAGATAGAAGATGGAGAAGTAGCTAATGTAATCAAGGTAGGAGTGGATAGGGATGAGGATGTATGTCGATCAGATATGGTAAGAATGGGTAAGATTTGATTTTTGTGTTGAGTTGTGTTGAAAGGAGGATAAAGAATTTGTGTTAAGGATGGACTGTATTTATAAAGAATTGATTGTGTCTAGATTCATTGGACTAGAAAAATACCCAAGAATAGACTTCTGATTGGACTCTGTCTTATGGTGCATATGATAGATTGAGAATGAAAACTCATCTTCAACAAAAGTTACATGCCTAGATAAGTATATTTTCCCATTTTCCAAGTCATAACATCTGTAACTCTTCGTGCTGGTGGCATAACCAAAAAACATGCTTTGTGTTGCTTATGGTTACAATTTATGAGGTATTGGATTCATGATATATGGGTAACATGTAACATCTGATTTTCTATAAAACAACAGCTCGAATGTAACATTAAAAGCAATGGAAGCATGTTGAATTAATTCATAATAAATACAATAATTGTTAATTATTCAAACCAAAATTGATTTGTCAAATTTTCTTGTATTAGCATAGTTCAAACAGTATTCAGTAATGTTCTATGCATTCTTTCAGTCATTCCATTTTATTGAGGTGTTTGTGGGTATGATATTCGAGTAACAATACCACATTCTTTGAATGAATTTTGAAAATTTCTATTTATAAACTCACCACCCCCATCACATTGGCATTGTTTAATAGTCAATGAAAATTGATTTTCAACTTCCTTCTTAAATTGAACAACTTTGTCAAAATCAAACTTTTACTTTTTAATGGATAAACCCTATAATATTTTGAATAACCATCTAAAAAATAGAACATAATAATGGTATTCAGAAAAAGATAACACTGGAGATTGCTAAACATCTGAATGAATAATAAAAAGAGGAAATTCAGTATCATTATTTGAAACTGAAAAGGGGAGCTTAATATGTTTGCCAAGTTGACAAGAATTACAATGAAAATTTGACTTGTGAGATGAACACAAAGAAGAATTATCACTAAGAAATCTAGATAAAACTGGAGATACTGGATAACTCAATTGCATGTGCCATAAGTTTGATGAAACTTTGGAAGTAAAAAGAGATTTAATGGAGGAATCCATTTTTGAATAACTAGATAATGGATAAAGAGGACCCTAACAATTGTAATGATGAACAATTGTCTGTTTCATTAGTTCCTTCATAGATAAACTATAAGCATTAAAGTTTACATTACAATTATTATCAATAGTAAAGCTTTAAATTTAAATAAGATTAATAGTTTGAGGAGGCACAACCAAAACTTTACTTTATAAAAATTGAGATTATTTTCTTTTGTCAAACTTGAGTGTGTGAATCATCAATTTTGTATCTCTGAAATCATCGGTCGCCTCATAACTCTCAACTAGACTTAAAAGTTTAGGAATAGAATAGGGGTCAAGGGGGAAATGCCCCTTGATGCATTAGGGGCAATCCCTTGGATGAAAATTTCAAATTGCATGGTTTACGTGGAAAATGCTATATATCCGAACATATTCTCAAGGAAAAAACTAATATTTTTATACCATCAAATCCTTCCCATAAATACAAGCCTATAAACTCAAAACGTGCTCAAATTGAACCTAAAATATACCCTAAAAGTCCAAAATTTTAAACCTAGTCAGACTAAATCAAGTGCACAAGCCAAGGCTTGGTGCATGAGCCAAGCACCTGGCTTACAGACCAATCATCTGGCACATAAGCCAATAGCTTGGCTCATGCGCTGTCTTCCCAGAGCATGGGTCTAGTTTTTTGATAATTTTGACTCAGTTTTTCTATAAATTCGACCCTCGAGTCTTCATTTGAGGATAAGTTTTAAACATTGAATTTCTGCCAAAATTTTCATAAAATAATTCACACATCAAAACTCTACCAAACTAAAATCTGAATCACCAAAAGACCAATTTTTAGACAGTTCTCTCCGAGCATAATGGAGACCCATTCCGATTTAATCAATCCTTTTGAAGATCCTTCCACATTCAATGAAACCAAAGGTAGTATTTCTAGTAAATGGTAATGGCATCTTTTTTAATTCAATTCAATTAAACCCTAAAAATTGATCTAGGCATTCACACTTTCAAAATTCTTTTTTTAATCTAAACTAAAAATGATTAAAAACCTATTTAGTTAACCTTTTATAAATAAAAAATGGTTAGCTTTTGAACATACAACCAACCAAACTCACTTTTAAAACAACTCCAACCCTCCGCAAGAAGAAAGAATGGCATGGGGTTTGATTCCCATTCAACTGGATACGCTGGCAAGCCATTTCAAAGCTTCAACTCCAAAAATCATTTTCTCCCTTTTAGTCTATGTTTTTATGTTCTTCATTTCTATTTTATTTATTTTACCTATGTTTGTTATTTTTATTTTTGTATTTTTTATTATTTGGGAAATGTGTGCCTTCTCCAAACCTTTTGCGCTAGAGAAGGGATCCCTTTTATGTCTTCTGCTATTTTTGTTGTAATTTTATTTATTATTGCTTTATTTCATACGTGATCTGCTATTAGGGATGTTTGCCTTCCCTAGTACCCTTTTGGGCTACAGGAAGGATTCCTATTTATTTTTAGGCAAAACCATCAATTATACCCCAAACTATTCATGATTTCTCAAATCTACCTCCTAAGTAAAATAATATTCAATTTAACTATCAAACTTTTTAATTTATTACAAATCTATCACATAACTAAAAATGATGCCATTTTGGGTCTACCTAATGGGTTGGCTGATTGACGTGGCGAAAAGATAGGCGTCCATGTCATCATAAAACGTTATCATTTTGGATCTTGTGGTAGATTTATAATAAAAAGTAAATTGGATGATCAAATTGAAAATTATTTTATTGTGGGTAGATTTGATAAATAGGATATAATTTAGGATATAATTGATGGTTTTACCTTATTTTTATCACTTTTTATCGCTTTCATATTATGCTTGTCACTCTTGTCATAAATCCTGCTCATGCATCATTTAAAATGTTTTATTATGCTCATGCACTATGATAATATGCCATGCATACATGGAAATCTTTTTAACCAAACCATATGAAATTTTAAGCCAAAGTTATTAACAAAATAAAATTATTTTCTTATAATCAATATTTTATATCAATCAGAAGTTCTCGGATCCATCTTTTGGTTCAAGGCTCGCCTTTTCTAAAATTGGGCAAAATAATAGTTTTTTTAAGAAGTTAAAATGGTTTCTTAATTACCTTGAAAACTAAAAAAATTTTCTAAAAATTAAGTGGCGACTCACAACACACACAATGTACCCAATGGGTCCACAAGGGGTTCACCTAAAGTGAGAAACTATCCACCTGACGCCATGCGTAATTTGACCCCATGCGTTCGATGGAAGTTGATAACCATTTCCAATTTTAATAGTGTGAAAACTAATATAAGGAGTAAATGAGTCAAGTTTAACTGTCATGTTCACCATGTGATGTGTTGCTCCCGTATCAACAAGCCAAGTGGTGTTCGAATTGTTCGGCTCTTTTATATGAAAACTAACATATGGTTGTCCATCACTCATTTTAGAAGAATGAGATTATGTTGGACAATTTTTGGTAACATGGTAGTATCCATCATATAACTGACATTAAACAGGTGCTTTCATAAGAATAGAACCAGCCAAATTTAGATATGAAGATTTGAGAGAGATTTGAGATGTTGTGGACCAAGATTGTCGTAGATGTTGGGTATTGGAGATATTACCATGTCCATGAAAATTGGAACCAAAATTACTACCATATGTTCCATGACCACTAGAAAAATAAGGACTATAACTAGAATTTCTTCTATAACCAAAATTATTTTGCCATCATCTCTAAGGTTGAATGAGCCTCTACCTCATGACATAAGAAAAGCTTGTGAACCAGCAAAATTGTTTGTTGGAGTCTCTTGAATTCAACTTTTAAGAGCTAATAAGAAGGAATGTAATTCCAAAAAGGTGGGAAGAGGTTTCCTTGCTAACATAACAGTAACAACATCAGAGTATTCAAATGGATGTCTAACAAGTATTTTCAAAATAATATAATTCTCATCAATTTGGTGTCCAATCAAATGTAAAGAATTAGAAATAAATTTCATATGATTAAAAGAATCAGCCATTGAGTAATTATCTTTTGAAGCTAGATTGAAACTAAGCTTTGATAGAAGATATTTTGTATTAACATGGTCATCAAAAAGTTTCTCAATTTGACACCATTTTCATAAGTTGTCAAAGATTCACCAGGTTAAATGATTTGTTTGAGAATTTCAGAAGAAATAGTGTCATATAACTAGGAGAGAAAAACATAATCTATTTGTTTCCATGAAAAAAACTCAGGATTAACTAAAACTACACCTTTGGAATCTATTATTATTGGTGAAGGACTATGAGTGGAACCATCAATATGGTTATACACTTAGTGTCAGTGAAGAATATTAATAAACAACGTTTTATAAAACTAATAATTTGAAAACTAAAGAATCTTTGGAACATGATTTTTGATGTTGTTGATGTTAAAGATGGTTGTAGAAGGAGAGAAAAGATAGGGAGAGATAGTACTAACTATTGCAACAATAGTATCTGCCATTAAAGGAGAAGAGATTGGTAAGGTAGAAGAAGAAGAAGAAACTATAGAAGGAGAAAACATTGAAGTTGTACCTATTTTGCCCAAGGCTCTAATACATTAAAAATGGGTGTGCAGTAGCACCTAATATTTATTAATAATTAGAATAATAGTTATAATTGAAGATTATACTAAGTGGAATATAAATATGAGAGTCCTAATACAATTATAAGAGTCCTAAACACAAAAGTCTTCTAGTCATATAGTTTATTATAGCATGGTCGTGTCAAAGTTATACCTTAGACAATTGGCTTATTTTATTTAGTCTATACGGAGAGTATGTTAACTAAAGAGTGTTTGGATGTTCAGAAGGGAAGATTCGGATATCATGTTTGCAGACCGTGTACTTACAAACATTATAAGTAGATGGACCCTTAAGATTCGTGAGTTTTTGGGACCTCATGAGCTTGAGCCCATTATGCAAGAGTTGGACCCTATCACATTGTATCAGTCATGTTATCTCAAGGATCAAGATGACCCATGGTCCATGCCAAAAGCTCCTGGTAAGACCCTATAAGAGAGACACAGGGTGACCTTTAAGGGTAGCCACTCTGATACCTAAGTTAGTAGGTAGGTAAATAAGAGAAATAGAAGAGAGTAGAGAGAGTTTAGAGTGATTAACCTATTTTCCAAGTCCAAAGCCAGTTTATATTGGCCACAGACCACCTTTATCCCTAATATTTTGGGGATAAGGATTATCTCTATCCATTGCTCATAGTTATCGAATAAGCTACCTTTTAGACTATAAATCCAAAAATGATCCCTCAGCCTTATCTGGACATGAGCGACCCCTCTTGTTTAAGGATGACCCCTTAAGGTCCTTAGCCTAAATCCCAGGTTGAGCCTATTCCAATCATCCCCTACTATCTATCATCTATTGGGGGTGACCCATAGGGTTGCATGGGGTGAGCCCTCTAGGGGGGCAAATTTATTACATGTCCCCTCACAAGTTCCTTAGTTAAAAACTGAGGCTCCTTCATGTCCTGCCTCCCATCATCAGGAGTAATAACTAATTTGAAATTCCCTATTGAGAGGGAAAATTCCCATCATTAGTCCCTTAAAGGACATGTGTCATCATCATAACTTTCGAGGGGCTGTTTCAACTTCCCCCTACTTGCCTATAAATGATTTCACCTTTTCTCTCCAGTACCCATTTTCATCTGTAAGCTCTCGACCAACCCCTAGCTATCAGATGACCTTACTCTTAGCATCCTCTACTTTCATTCGTAACCTACTACTCTAAATCAAGTATTTTCCTTTTACCTTTTAACTTTTAAAATTTTCCTTTTTTGGGGCCAAGGTCATTAAGGTTAGGGTCTTTGTATTTTTTTTTTACTAGGATGAGCTTCGCATCCAATAGCCAGAACTCAGGCTCAGCCTCTGACCCCCAATTCTCCAACCCAGAACTATCTTTCGACCAAAATCTACCTATATATAAGGAGTTCATCCATGCTTCCCCTCAAACATACTGAGATCCCAAAGGAAAGGGTCTCATTCTTCCTTCGCATGATGCTCTCTAGCCCTACTCCTAAGTAGATGAAAGTAGTTCAAGGGACCAGCCCCCTTTAAAGAAGAGTAAGATTAGGGCCAACACTGCTTAAAAGCCCATCCTATTACCATGGTTTCAGATACTACTAGGAACATAGGGGAGAATGTGACAAACTCCCAAAAGAGGGGTTAAGAGTAGAACCTCCCCCTATAAACTCCAAAAAAATCATTTTCTATCACCATCCACACTTAAACAAATGTATAACTCAGTGACAATAGATGATCTGACCTAGTTTTGGGAGGCCTTTGGCATCTCTTCTAACGTTATTCTCTCCTTGCCTAATCCTAACCTTGGGGCTAACTAAGAACATATAGACCACGACTGCATCATTTACTAAAAGGACTTAATGGTGGGCTTAAAATTCCCTTTGTCTACTCTGGACAAGGAATTTTTGCAAGTATATGGGAAAAATATCGCCCAAGTGAACCCTAACATCTGGCGGCTCATGAGGGGTTTGCAATTGATGTCCTACTTCTAGGGGTTCACCATGAACATTAGGGAGTTCCTGGGGGGTCTATCGATTTATCCCCAATTGGAAGGGAGAGCACAACCATCTACAAACAGAAATAAATTACAAGTGCTTCATCTTACCCTCTTCCCTCAAATCAATTTGGAAGATAAGGTTCTTCATAATCTCACACCGCAATTTCGTAGACATCCCCCCATCAATGGAATTTGCACGTACCCCTACTTAAGACCAAGAACCTTAACTCCCTAAGTCGGTGTGAACACAAACACCTTGGGAAAATAAGCGAGCTAATTGATAAGTTTAATTACTTCGACGTACGGTCCCTTATGGACCAGTGGTATAGGTCGGAGGTAAGGACCCCATACGACCTCTATGTGATGAATGACCCCGGGGGTACACCTCTTTTCTAATTTTTTGTTACATCTTATTTAGGGTCATGTTTAACCTTTTCCTTTTTTTCCTTGACAGATATGGCAAGCATCACCAAGAAGATGAGGGCACTAGAGGAGAATGTTGCTGCTAGAAAACAAAATAAAAGGGCTTCTAGACTGGGAAGAGGTTCATTCAATACATCTAAATCCTCTAAGGGGGAATCCAATAAAAAATAATGATGACCCAGTAGGCCTCTTACTCTCGCAGCTCGTCCCCTGGCCCCCGTAAGAAAGCCTCATATGATTCTTCATGCAGGAACCAAATGCCCTCGGGACACTGCGACCTCCTCCAGCCAGGGGCCACCACCCATCAGCAATAGTATTGAATCCATTGCATATGTCATTAGAAGGGTCTGTGGGGAAGACACCACCCTAAGTGACCTCGAGCTGTGCTACAATATAAAGAAGTCCATGCATCTATGAAATGACTTCAATAGATATGAGAAGATGACCCACAAAGAGTGTCTTCAACTCACTATCCAGCACTCTTTTGGGGTAAGTCACCATGACTTAATAAAATTTTCCTTTTTATGTATTAATAATATTATGCTTCTTGTACAGGTGGCCAACCTCGCCTTTAGCGAGGCGATATTAACCAACTAGGAGTTAAAGTCTCTCAAAAAGGAGAAGGCCTACACCTAAAGGAAGAAGGATGATGCTCTGGAGAAGCTGAAGGAAAGGGTACAATAGATTTCTGCCCTTGAAGGTCATCTCAGGGACCTCCGCAAGGAGCTTGATGACACCCTACTTGCTAAAGTTAAGGTGGATGGGGAGCTTCATCAATGTAAGTAGGAGCTGTAAACCTCTTACAAAGAGCTAGAAAAGGATAAGTAGAAGAATGATGCTCTCACCACTAAGTATGTGGTTTGGATGATGGCCTTTTGCTAATAGATCATGGATGAGTCAATCTCAAAGTGTAGGGAAGAGGCCCAACATCTAATATGATACCTTCATCTTTACTCTAGAGGCCAAAGTAGAAGAAGATGAAGATGGGATGGAGCTTTCTTCAAGCAAGGGATATGCTCAAGCTAATGCTATAGCTCCAATTGACCCTCCTACCCCTAAAGAAAATGTGGCTCGAGTTACTCAGGCCTCAACTAAAGCAGTTGGGTGAAGGCCACAGGGGAACCCTCTATCGCACCCTGAACCCCTCTACCATGCTTTTTGTTTTGTTGTCTTTATTTTTTTATGTAAAGGATCATTCGTAGTGACCTTAAAGGTCTATCCCTTAGGTTTGGTATTTTGAAGACTACCTGAAGGGTTTGTCCTTGGGGTCAATTTTGATAAATTAAATTACACTTTTACTTTAACTGTACACTCCTCTTTTCCTTCTCTTATTTTTTTTACGATTCCAAGGGTTTTTTCCCATGATCGTTAGGTGGGAATGGCCTAAAAATGTCCATCCCATAGGTTCATAAAATCCAGGGGATTTGCCTCTGAAGTACATCCATTGAACAAAATATGGATCTTGTATTAAGGTATTAGGCTCTTATATTCTTTTTATTATGCATACTTGTAGTTACTTAGCTTTTGGGTTCACCTACTGTCGACCCATTATTTGCTTAGGGGTCGTCTAACCCCTTAGGTTGAATTGAATTAGGATTGATCCCTTTAGAGTTCTCAATTTCCTTCGACTACTTTATATTACCTCCTTTTTCGCTTGAGATGACCTAGAGATCATCTACTTATTTTAACTAGCAGCCCTATGGGTCATCCAATTCATATTATTAGTATGATGTGATGATTTTATGATTGTATATTTATTGAGAGGTCTTTGGACCTTGCTTATGATATGTAGGATGACCTTTGGATCGTTTAAATAACAATCGGCCATTCAAGAAAAACTTTGTTTTATTCATAATGCTAGGGTCAGTAGGTGTACTCAGACATCCCAACTAGGTTGGTACCCCCCTAATGCCCTCATCATCTACCTAAACTTATTATTGAAAAACAAGTACATCATTTGAATTAAAGAAATAGCAAATAAAACTAACAGAAAAATAAACTAAGGGTAAAATAACTTTAAATGGTATGTATTCCATGCATGAGGGAGGGTCTTTCCTTCAGTGTCCTCAAGGCGGTATGATCTGAGACCCAGAACTTTACTTACCTCAAAAGAGCCCTCCCAATGCAGTTTTCCATCTCCCAAATTTCCCCTTATCAACTCTACCTTTTTCAAAACAAGATCACCCTTATTAAATGCCTTGAACTTTACTTTCTTATCATTGTACTTGGCTACCTTATGCCTATAGGTTATGGATCTGGCATAAGTCGGGTCTCTCAACTCCTTGACTATGTTAAGGTCAGTTCTTCTTTCTATCTTTTAATCTACATTCTCGATAAATTCTACCCTGAAGAAAGACCAGCCTATCTCTACAGGTATCACTGCCATAATTCCATATTTTAAAGAGAATGAGGTTTCCCCTGTAGGAGTTCTAGGGTTCATTCTGAAGCTCTAAAAGATGATTTGAAGTTCATCCACCCAGATTCCCTTTTTCACATCGAGCCTCTTTTTGAGGCCTTGTAAGATAGTTCGATTTGTGACTCTGCCCATTGGTTTATGAAAGAGCCACGAACGAGAACCGAAGGTCTATCCCTAACCCCTTGCAAAACGACTTGAAGTTCTTGGAGTCAAAATGCTTTCCATTATCCATGATGATGATGTTATACTTGTATGCCCTAGAGCATATTGTAAATGTGATAATTGAATTCCACTGGAAATAAAATATATATTTTATTTAAATGAATCCCAAATTCATTTATAATTTATATATGTTCCATTAGCATTTTGTATAAGAACCTATTCTTAAGAGGTTAAGAATATGAGTGACAGGTTCTTATTATCATTATGCTATAAAACATGTTCATCATCATAGGGTTATCGATTAGGACATCGATAATTCGGAAGACCACCACCACTGCTGTCATCCATTATAAGTATGCGATACTTATGGAAATGGAGGTAGTGAGGCTCATGCTACAGACATATGATGAGGTGACAATATGTGTGAAGGACGAATACGGAGTCGCGCACCGGAAGACCGAACAGCTGTCCAGAATTGGACAGCACTACTGTGTGAACAGTAGCAGGTTCGGTTTTTTTTTTAATAACACATTTATGAAACATATACCATGCAAAACACTTTTGACATGGTTTGGTTTAGATATTCATTAAACTCTTTAACAAATAAATAAACCAAAGAGGACCCATACTCAACATCAAGGATCTATCCAATTATTGTGCAAAACACAATATAAACGA
>CAOJBK012913541.1:0-11629 GCA_948294925.1 Codiaeum variegatum
CAATCTCTTTGTTATTAGTAGGTGGATCTTCAATCTCTAATGGGTCTTCCATGTTGTCTTGCCTTCTATTCTCAGCTCTAATCTTGTGCACATTATCAACAAAAGGAAGAAGATAGTGTTCATGAGATCTCCTTCCATTTACAAAATACAAAAAATAAAAAGCAATAAACTAAAAATTAAAGAAAGAAACAAAGTAATAACACCTATCAAAAATATTTTAAAGTTCCCCGGTAACGACTTCAAAAACTTGTTTGCCTCAAAATCTACTACAAAAGTGACCGTAAGTATACGGGCTATAGCAATATAGGATAAGAACCCAATGTCATATTCCCAAAGACCAAGTCTTATCATGGCTAAGATTAATCAATTTGTTACTTTAAAAGCAAGCAAAAGTAAAAGAGATTTTGATTTGCGATTAAAAAAGTAAATCAAGACAACTAAATTAAAACAAGCAAGCAATGAATAAGTGTATGCAATATTATGAATGTGTCTAGAGAAATTAACATCCATATTCTATCCTTTATTATTTTAAACTATAAATTCTATCACTTAGGTTTAACAATCCAATATTCCATACAATCATTCAACTAGAGCTTACCCTAGTCTAGCTAACGCATTCATAGATGTAATCTAGAGAAAATATGCATCAATCAAAGGATTTAAGACTAAAACTTATGAATCCAATTCATTTTAGAATCTCAATTAAATAGTTCCATATTTAGAATTTCACTCTTGCTCCATCATCCAAACCCTAATTAACTAATTGGTGATCAAGCAATCAAATCGTTATATCAATTCATTCAAGAAAAGGTTAAACCTTAATAATAAAACTCACAGCACTTAATCATATGAAAACTATTTCATGATTCAATCTCTAAGCAAAAATGAATTTAGTTCATGATTGATTTATAACACAACGAAATCATAATAATTCTAAAAGAAATCATGCTTAATACCCTTAACACAAAGAAAACCCAGAATCAAAGTAATTAAGTTAAGAATAAACATCATTTAAAAAGTAGAAAAAACCCAACCTCCTTGGAGAAATTCAACTTCAATATTTAACAAGAACCAAATTAATGAAAGAATGAAAAAAATAATGAAAACAGAGAATTATGAACTAAGAACTAAATAAACTGAAGAATTTGATGAATTTGAAGGATGAAGGATGTTAGATCTTTGATTTTGAATGTTGAATGTGTAATGGATGTCTTCAATCCTTCAATAAACTTGTTTAAATAGAGAAATAAGTCATCTTGGTGTTGGAGACTTCAATATGAATTCAAGTTGGATTATAATTCAGAAAATAGCTTAAAAACCCTGAATTTTCATTGAAAAACATAAATGCATGGCTTTATCATAAACGCACATGGCATGTGTTCCAATCTACTGCCCTGTATGCTTTATCACAATCAATGCTCCTTCCATCCAGAGATTCATATGAGCTGGTCTTCAATCTGCACGGCCCGTGTAGTTATTTGATATTTTAAATTCTAAGTTAATTTTATTATAGATATTGTCACGGCCCAATAACTCAATATACACGACCGTGCCTTAACCCGAGCAACAACTTTCTTCACAAATTTTCTTTATCAATTCCTCAACTCATTCAGGAACTTCATTTATTACTTAAATAACTCCAGATTTCCTAAATTTCTCTAAAATACACTTAATAAACTCATTAAATTTAATTTATGGGCAAAAATATACTCAAATATAAAGGAAAAATAAGTAAAATTTTATACAAAACACATGTCTATCTCTTTATTCTTAAGTTTGTCACTTGGTATCAAGGTACAAGAGTCCTCTGTCACATGGGAAACAGTCAGATAATGCCTCCAGATGGTGTATTATTTTAAGCTTCAGTGATTAATGCTAAAGTGGCCAGAGTTGTTACCAAAGGCTAGGTTCATGATTTCAGGATGCTAACTCCAGGGGATGATTTTAGTAAGCCTCAAGAGTACATGGACTAATGGATTGATATGTGTTGGAAAAAGGAGAAATCTAAGCATTATGTCCTTTCGACTAAGATTGAGTATGAATGATGTTGGTTTTCTTTAGAGAGAGATAGGCTAGGTTCGATTAAAGCATTATGTTTGATTTTGGAATTTTTGTTTCAATGTTCCCTTTTATATATTCCAAAAGGTGAATAAGAGTTTAATAAAATGCATTATTTCCAAAGGTGAATAAGAGTTCCACTGCTCCAGGGAGGTCTGAATTTTCCTCTAAGATCAAATGTAGGTTGCTTGATTTCCTTGAGAACCAAATCATTGTCTTATAGATTTTGATCTCTAACACTCTTGTTGAAGTACCTTACAAGCTTTAGTTGGTAGTTTTAGGCTTGGTAAAGGGCTTCCATTATTTTTTCATTGTAGTAGGCATGTTTCTATCCGGCTTCACTGATTTGGCTTTCTTAGAGGACTCTACCAAATTGGACCTCCAATTCTATTGGTAGGACTACTTCCATTCCATATACCGTTGGGTAAGGTGTCTCCTTAATGGCTAATTTGTACATGGTTTTGTACCCCATGAGGGTAATTAGTAAGTGCAGATGCCAACTTTTATGGTTGCTTATCATTTTCTAAAGGATGTTCTTTAGAGCTTTGTTAGCTACCTTGACAACTTTGGTTTGAGGTCTATAAAGGGAAGATTTGTGGTGTTAAACCACTTATTTCTTTAAGAGAGCAGTGACTTCTTTTTGAAAGTAGGAACCATTATTTGTGATGATCTCAAATGGAATACCATATCTGGTTATGATGTTTGTCTTAATGAATTGTGCAACCTTTTTCGAGTTAAGAACTTGATAGGGTGTGGCTTCCACCCACTTGTGAAGTAATCGATGGAAACCATAATGTATTCATGTCCAACAGAGGATTTGAGAGAGAATTTTCCAATGATATCTATACCATAAATGGAAAAAGGTCAAGGTATAGTGATTAGAAAGGGTCTAACTATGTCCATCTCCCATTTGGCGAAAGGCCATGAACCATAGATAGGAAGTGGTCCGTTATTGGAACTTTGTTTAGGTTGGTGAACCTTTGACAAGCTTGGCATTTTCTCACTAAATTCATGGCATCTTCCTTCATAGTATGCTAAAAATAGCCTTATTCAATGGCCTTCGATGCTAAAGATTTGCTCCCTATATGCATGCCACAAGCCCCTTCATGCATTTCCTTCAGCACATACCATCCTTCACTTGGGGTTAGGCACTTAAAAAATTGGTAGGGAGAAGGCTCGCTTGTACAAGGTCCCTTGACTCAATGTGAAGTGTGAGCTTCGCCATCTGATCTTCTTTTCTAGCTTAGGGTCTTTAGGAAACACCTCATCTTCGAGGTATTCCCTGATTGGGCCCATCCAGTAAAGTTCATTGCTCACTTCCAAAACTAGCTCAGGTTCCTCTATGTTTGGTTAAGTTAGCACCCCTATGAATATCTTCTTTGGCAGCCCTACCGAATGGGTTGCTGCTAGTTTTCTCAGGCTGTCAGCTCTACAATTGGCACCTCTGGGGTCCTTTCTAAATTCAACCTCATTCCTTTTTTTCTTCATGCTCATGAGTTATTCATCCACCTTATGTAGGTATTTGACCTTATTCGGGTGCTTGGCTAATTACACTTCCTCAATATTCCCTAACACCAACTAGGAGTCACTACACACGTGCAAAAGCTCCACATGCAAATGTTCTGTCATAGTGAGGCATTGAATGAGCACCTCCTACTCTGGTGTATTATTGGTGGTATGGAAGTTTAGCTTCAATGCAAACTTAAATAGCACTTTACCTTCGCTCTTGAGAACTACCCTCACACCACTTTCTTCTTCACCACTAGCCCCATCTACGTAAAGCTCCCACTTAATCATCTTCAAAGCTCCTTCCCTGGACCCCCCCTGCCTCGCCTTCACTAGCACTTTAGTCTGGAGGGAAGGAACATTCTAAGATGAAATCAGCTAAAGCCTATACCTTAATTGCTGACCTAGACCTATATTCAAGGTCATGTGCTCCTAATTCCACCGACCAGTATAGCATTCGCTCTGAAAGCTTGGACATATGAAGGATCTTCTGTAGGGGTATGTTTGTAACCTCTACTTATTGGTGTGCTTTGATGTATACCTTGAACTTTCTATATGAGAGCACTAAAGAGCATACTAGCTTCTCTAGTGGGATGTAGTTCATCTTTTCCCCCTGTAACACCTTGCTAAAATAGTATGCTGGCCTCTAAACACTAGCTTCTTCTCTGACCAGCACTAAACTAACTACATATGAGGAGTCTAAAAGGTATATTAGGAGCTCTTTACCTGGTAAAGGTCTACTAAGGATATATTCTAAAGCTAAGAAGGCCTTTAGATCATCCATCACCTTTTCACAATTCTCTGTCCACTCAAAGACAACACTCTTCCTTAGCTTTTAAATACTGTTAGATATCTCTTTGTAGACTTTGGCATGGATCTATTCAGAGCCACTAACATGTATATCATCTTTTACACTTCCTTCACATTCCTTGGGGGACTCATCTCCAAAATGGCTCTGACTTTATCTGGGTTTGGCTCGATCCCCCTTTACCTGACCTGATACCCTAGGAACTTACGACATTGAATGAAGAAGGCACGCTTTTCTAGGTTCAATTTCATGTTGTAAGAGTCTCTTACTCCAAACACTTCTCTGAGGTCTTCTATATATTGCTCGAAGCTCATGCTCTTCACTATCATGTCATCAACATATACTTTGAGATTTTTGCCTAGTTGCTCCGTGAAGACCTTATTCACTATCCTTTGATAAGTTTCCCCAACATTCTTTAGCCCAAATAGCATGGACACATAGTAGTATGTCCCCTTTTTGTGATAAAGGATATTTTATCTTCATCGTTCTTATCCATCCTTATCTGATGGTAACCATGTTTTATATCTAGTAGGGATAAGTACTTGTACCTTGCCATTGAGTCTACCGCCTTCTCTATAATGGGAAAAGGGTAGAATACCTAAGACGAGCTTTGTTGAGATCAAAGAAGTCAACACACATTCAATAGCTGCCATTAGCTTTTTTACCTGCACCATATTTGCTAACCAATCAGGATACTGCACTTCTCTGATGAACCCTGCTTTACTGAGTTTCTCTACTTCTTCATCAATGATGACCTTCATTTATACCCCAAAACATCGTTTCTTCTACTTGATGGGCTTAAACAAAGGGTCAACATTGAGTTTGTGTTCTTTGATTGTTAGGGTTGTATGCCTTAGAGCATGTACATTGTATATATGTTTGTAATCTTAAATCCCAAAATGGCTTTTAATATATATGTTTCATTTAATGATTCCATTCATTTTAGTAATTAATATATATATGTTCCTTAAGTCTTATGTAAGAGAATCTATTCTCAAAGAGTTTGGGAATATGAGTGAAATTCTCTTTACCATAGACTTTAAAGCATGTTTAATATCATAGGATTATTGGTAGGAATGTCATTAATTTGAAAGACTATCACCTCTGTTATCAACCATGACAAATATGAGATACTTATTGGTATAGAGATAATGAGTCTCATACTATAGAGATGTGATTTCGTGATAACACGTGGACATATTCATGTGATGAGTAAGTCGAACAATGACACTAGATGATAAATGCATGGGTTTTATTCACTAGTTATGCATATAATCCTTAGACTTGAGGTGACATCTTTTCTAGCATATTGGTGGCTATAGTTTATTATTTTTTATATACCTATGCTATCCATGTATTGGTATATGGCATGTGGTGGTCATAATTAGTAATATATTGAGATAAGTGATATCCAATAGGATTCATTAACTTGGATAAACAAAAAAGGAATCATGTGAGTTCTGATTATTTTTTATACTCAAATCCTTGGCCAATGTAGTTAAGATTCACTAGAAAGAGTTTCTAGTAGGAATCAGTTTATCGAGAACTGAACCGGATAGAAATCATATGATCTGGCATATAAAGTTTGACTATTCCATGACCCTAGCTAAGATCGAGAATTCATAATGAAGGGATTCAATTGCACGGTAATTATGATCAAGAGGTCCATGTAATGCCAAGGATACAATCTCCAGCAATCATCTTTAATTAGGTAGTTGTGATATATTATGCTAGGCATCATTCATAACTTAAAAGACTAAGTGTGTAATGGGATTACACACTTGGAAGAATGAAAAGATTTTTCTTTATCCCATTGCTAATTAGAATATGAACGTAGTAAGTTACACACCATAAAGTAATTCCCATGGCTTGGCATTAAATCATATTATTAATTGATAAAAGAGTTTAATTATTTGTTAGTAATGATTGAGTTAAACATTACTTGTTAGTAATGATTGAGTTAAACTTGTAATTAAATTTACATAGAACTTAGCATGTCTTGAAGTTTAATTCATAAAGGGTTTAATTCAACTATGTCATAGTTTGTATGAGATATAAATGGGCATGACTAATTGAGATGGTTTCGGACAAATAATAAATTAATTAAGCTTAATATGAGATGTGATCTTAATCCATATTAGATGTAGTTAATTAAGGTTAATAAGTGATTCCTACTAACTAATAATTTAATCTAGCTAACTAATTGACTAGTCAACTAGACAAGTTAACCATACCTCCCATGATTTAGGGAAAAAGTATTTTAAAGGTATAGGATTAGTTAGAGATGGTGTTATCTTTGTGCCTAACACTCCACATAAAAGGGTTTTGGGAACTATTCATTATCCTTAACCCTTGAACATCTCTTAAGAGTTAGAGAGAGAAGCTCTCACGGGTTAGAGAGAGAAAGTTCCTAAACACTGCACAAGTAGAGAGACTTGAGTTTATATTTGATGAAAAGCTCTTCAACTATAAACCCTTCTTCTAAACCTTTGAAAAAGGAGTGTGTGGAGAGTGTAAGATCCAAAACCAATCCCTCATCTCAAGTTCTCAAGTAAAGAAGCAAGAACCAAAATCTTTTGGGCAACCAAAGAGAGACAGATTGAGTTTCTTGAAGAGAAAATGAGATCAAGCCTTGGGAAAGCTTTGGTGTGATTCAAGCTAGAGGCTTCACACTTGAGAAGCTTAACAAATGAGGGATTTGATGTATTTGATGCTTCTAATCCTTTCCTTAGTTATAATTGTGTTTTACACAATAATTAGCTAAAGTGTCCTTGGTTAAAACTATGGGTCCAATTCTAGGTTTAGGCATTTATAAAAGAGTTTTATAAATGGCTAAACCATATATGTTAAAAGATTTTTAACATAGAATAAGTTTTACAAAAGTTTTGAAAACTAAAAATCAAATCTTCTCTATCTACTGCATTTTTGCTTCTGCTGCACGAATCATAATTTTTCCTTCATTGATAACCTCTGGGTCTATACCTGGCATGTTAAAGGATGACCAAGTGATGGTGTAAAGCCTACCTGCTATGAACACTTTCCCTAAGCTCTTCTCTTCCTTAGGTAAGGTTGTGTAGATCTTGAGGCTTTGACCTTCACTAGCTAACTCAAAAGCTTCCAATTCCTGAACAAACTCCCTTTAGGTTTCCACTATGGCTCTCTATGGTGGCACTATTATGACCATGTTAACCTCTTCAGTTTCAATAAGGATGCCCTTCCTCTTTCTGGTGAACTGTAAGCTAGTATATGTAAAAGTTTGTGCCATTAGGAAAAGGTATTGTAAATCTTCATTCTTATACTCGTTGATGCATCTAGATCCCATAGCAATGGTCTTCCTAGCTACACATTGTAAGACATAGTCAACCTTATGACCACGAAGATTGCCATTACAATCACTGACTTTGGTGTTTTCCCCACTGTAACTAGCAACTTAACGGCTATTACTACTGGTATGATTTCTTTGTCAAGGGTTCAAACTAGGTTGTCCAAGAGCTTGATCTTTGACTCCTCAATCCCCATTTTCACAAATTCTTCACAGGACAATAGTTCAATTGAACTTCCTATATCCACGAAGACCCTTTTAACCCTATAATTGGCTACATTCGCCATAATTACCACTGCTTTAGCATTTCTAGTAGGGCCACTACTCTCTCCCCTAGACCATTTCCTTGTTCCATTATAGAAAATGAACTCCAAAACATCCATGGCATAGGCAATGGCTTTTCCTTCCTCTTACTCGATGGGACCTCCTTCAGCCCTCTGGTCAATTATGCGATGTCACTTGTTGTGCCATCATTCACTAGCATGTTTTTTATTCGACTTGATCTGCTCTCTTCATATAGTTCTTCAGATAGCCCTGCTTAATTAACCATTTGATCTCTTCCATTAGTGAACAACATTTGTTTGTGGTATGCCTATGAGTGTTGTGGAATTTACACCATTGAGACATGTCCCTCTTCTCTGAGTCCTTGTCTTTTTCCATATCTACTAGTCTTGGAAAGTAGTGAACACCACTTCTAGCCTAGCATTAAGGGATGTCAACTTCGAAAGGTCAAACCTTTCCCTTTGAGGTGTCTCTGTTTGCTTACTCTAAGAGCTCTGTCTCCCTCGGACCCTGCACCTCCGGGAGTTTCAACTTTCTTGGTTTGTTTCTAGGATGAACTCCCCTCATCTATTCTCCTCTTCTTGAAGAACTTGTTCTCTTTAAATGTGTTATCATGCTTTATCTATTCCTCAGCCAAGGCCATTGCTTCATATAATGTCCTAGGATAATTTTTTGCTAAGGGTTTAAAGTAATCCTGGTGAGTGATGCATTCTTACAGAGCTTCTATCTCCCTTAGTTTGTCTATATCTGCTACCTTTAAAGTCTCCTTTTTGAATCAGGTGATGAAGTCCCTTGAAGACTCGTTCGAGCCTTGCTCCACCTGCTTTAGAGCCCTTATTAGCATGGGAATGGGAATGCTAACTAGGAACCCCTTCATGAAAAGATTTAATAAATCCTACAATGAGTTTATACTTCCCTCAGGTAGCCTGTTATACCACTTTGTTACTTCTCCTTCTAAAGTGCCCCTGAAGGCTCTGCAAAGTGCTTTGTCCCTAGTGGTCTAAAGCTTCACCAGGTGTTTGTACTCTGGAACATAGGCTTTGGGGTCCTAGCTCCCATCATACGTCATCATCTATAAGGCCTTAAACATCTTAGTAATCTGAAATTCAACAATTTTTCTTGTAAATGGAGACCTAATGTCTATTGTGAAGTCTCATCTGTGAGGAGATTTGGCTGTTACCATCTTTTTCACATACTTTCTCACTTCCTTCCTAATAGCTCTCGAAGCATGATGAGTAAAGGCATCTTGATCCTTATCATTCCCTCTCCTGAACTAGGGCCCATAGGAATGCCCTCTCTCTGAAGCCTTGTGAGAGCAGTTGCTTCTATCATCCTAACTACTATGTCGAGATTTATGAGCCTCTGCTCGTTCATCCACACTCTCCCTTCTCTAAAGAGGGGTAGGAGCCACTACGAGATTGGCTTCTTGAGTCCTACAATGGGATTGTGACAGTTCCCTCTGTGTATGAGATAGGTGTCTGCTTAGTGTGGAACGAACCCCACTGGGTAATGGATCACCCTTCGAGGTAAGGGCCCCCTAGCAAGGATTTGAGGTGACCCTTCAGGGATAAGGCTTTGTGGGCTCACTTTTGGGGACAGGAGTGGAGGGCCTTCGAGGATCTCTTGATCAAGTTGGAACTAATTCCCATAATGCGATCTAAGACCCATATTGGTATTTACATTATATAATTTATTGAGGGTCTGTTTGACGCAACTAGCTGAAAGTTGAAAATCTAGCTGGAAGCTGAAAATCTAATTAGGAGCTAGTAGTTGAAAGATAAAAACTTTTAAGCTAGCTAATTGAAATAGTAGTGTTTGATAAAATTAGCTGAAATGTATAAAATGACATAAAAGAATATATTTGGTTAATCATATATAAAAGAAAATTCTTTTTTTTTTTAAATGGATAATATATATATATATATATAACTTAAATTTTCAGAAGTATGTAGAAGTAATTTCTCAAAAAATAGCTTAAATTTTATTAAAAAAATTCCTTACGAAACACCTCTTTATAAAAAATATTTGACTTGGTCAAATAATTTAAAATTTAAATTATTTATCCTACGAAACATACTCTGGATCTCATATTTATGAAAATATTTATATAAAAAATGATAAGGTTTTTTTTATTGTCTAAGACCTTTAAAATGTTGGATCCAACTATGTTTATTTGAAGATCAAGCTTAATATATTACTCCAACTGAAAATTTTTAATTTATGTATTCCAAAGAGTTACTAAGGGTTCAACAACTTTTTACAGCTCTACTAACATCCGTGAACCTCTTGCACCGATTTATGGCAATCGGAGGGTCTTCATCAAGCACCCTCTCTGATCCTCTGTTACCTTTATTCTTATTTTACTGATCCATAAATTCTAGATTAATATAACAGTTACATATTATTAAATCAATCCTGAGCTTATCAGGAATCATCAAGATTTTGGTAGAATTTTTGTTAGTTAAGTATCACTCCAATTATAATAGGAGAACATAATAGGAATTGTATGATTAATAAATAATTTTGAAGGGTGAAGGTATGGTGAGCCCTGTCCCCGGAAGGACATGAAGAGCCAACAATAAGTTTGGATTGAGTTTTTGTTAGGTGGACTCACTCAAGTAATATACTTCTTTTATTATACATTTAACAAACAACCAAGGGAGTCCAAAGTGGTGGCCATGTTTTTCTTTTTTCTTTTTTCTTTTTTCTTTTTTCTTTTTTAAAGGGAGAGGTAGCAAATCCAGTTCCCAAATTTATTTGGAAAGATTAAAAAACAAAAAGTGAATTAAATATACGTTTTTAATTTGTGGGTATGGAAGTGAAAAAAGGATAAAGAGGAGGTGGTGTATACAAGAATATTCACTTGTTACATTACATATTGTTGATTTTGGTAGTAATGTACTATCACTTTCACTATATAGCATGGCAAAAAGATTGGGGTGGACGATTTCAATTTTTACCCAAATCATGATTGTAATGATCACTTCTATGTTGACGTAGTTTGCATTGTCAAGTACCTCAAATTTCTTTTTTCTTTCACTAGTCAAAAAAAAATTCTTTGTTTCTTTCCTTGTAAGGATTTCTTTTCTTTTCTTTTCTGTTGTAAAACCCTCAAAGTTGACATGTTTTCTGATATAACACAAAAAAAAATCACAAATTCAATTTATAACAAAAATATTTTTTTCTTTTAAGAGTTTTCAAAGAAAAAAATCGATTTTAATTAATAAAATAATTAATACGTATGATTAAAATTAGAGATAACAATTTTAAAATATCATGATAAATTTATTTATAAATTTTACATATCATATTTTTAAAATAAACTTTATAATTTTATTTTTAAGTAAAATATGCTACATACTAAATTATTTAATGTAGATAACATGATAGGTTTTTTTTTTTTAAAAAAAATGAGTTGATTCCCTACTCGCCAAAAGCACAGGACCTAGAAGAAAAGGCATTGTATTTGCCAACATAGGCAACCAAAAACCGTTAAACTGAAAAAAAAAGCCATACGCGCGCAACAAGCACTGGTGTATCGACGCGCTTAACTCGTCATATCAAGTAGTGGTGGATACACCTGGTGCGCATATAAGCCATAGTGGAAGCATATGTGTATATTTGACCCTCTGTAGCTCACGATAAGCCAAACC
>CAOJBK012914649.1:0-22182 GCA_948294925.1 Codiaeum variegatum
TTCATTTCTAATTAGGTAGTCATGATATGTTATGCTAGGCATCACTCACGATGTATGTGACTAAGTATGAACTGTGGATTACATACTTGGTGTGAAGAAAAAAGGTTTCTTTATCCCATTGCTAATTAGAATATGAACCTGACAAGTCACACAACATAAAGTGTATACTTTGGCTTGGTATTTAATCATGTTGATAATTGATTAAAGAGTTTAATTAATTATTAACTTACATTGGGTTAAACTTGTAATTAAATTTACAAAGATCCTAGCATATCTTAAAGTCTAATTTATTATGGAATTTATTCAATTATGTCATAGTTTTTATTGGATACAAATGGCATGACTAAATTGATATGGATTATGATTGATAATAATTAATATACATGAGATGTGATTAATTATAGGCAAAGATGATTCCTACTAATTACTTGTCCTAATCACTTTGATTAATTGATTATTAATCAAGTCAAGTAAGTCAAAGGATAATAGAGTGAGAAGCCACCATCTTTGACTTACTCTTTCTTAATTAATTTAAGGAAGTCTGGTGAAAAAAGGCTTGGCTTTATTAGTAGGCTTTTATCAATTCTTTGGCCGGCCACACTTGGAATTCAACACATGACTTTGAGTCTACTTCACTATTCATCTTCTTCTTCAAGAAGTTAGAGAGAGAAATTCTTAAGTACTAGTGTGAGAAAATTCAAATTTTTAAGTGTGTTCTTAACCAAAGTCCAAACACAATCCTTAAGGTCTCAAATTCTCAAGCAAGAACCAACAAATTGGGCAACCAAGAGAGGGTTCAAGTTTCTTTAAGGATGAAAGGAGACACAAGCCAAGGGATAGCTTTGGTGTGAGTCAAACTAGAGGCTTCTTACTTGGGGAGCTAAAGGAAGGTGGGAGTTGAGGTATATCATACGTTCTAACCCTTCTTTATTTCTATTGTGTTTTGCATAATAATTGGAAAGATCCTTGATGTTGAATATGGGTCCATTTTAGGGTTTAGAAATTTATTAAAGAGTTTAATGAATAACTAAACCCAGCTAAGTCAAAAGTGTTTTGGCATGGTAAATGTTTCATAAAAGTTTGAAAAACTAAAAACCGAGTTACATCGGAGTTTTGCAAAAAAAAAATACTGTTGAACCAGAATTGCTGGAAAATTCTGGGAATTTTTTTTGTGCTTCCGCTGCACAACTTCGTGTTCACCCTTTAGAATGTTCATTGAGCTATTGGTCATCTATAAAATAGATTCAAATATGAATTGAAGTCTAGATAGATGCTATATTTCTTATTTGTCTCATCCTTAATCTTGCATGTTCTTGAATTTATCTTTTTAGGAATTAGTTGGTAATTAGGATTTTAATTTTCAATTCTTAAACAAATCTTAATTGTGAACTAGACAACAATTTAAGTTTGAGCTAGTACTTGCGTTGGTGTTTCTTTGGATCGACCTCGATACTGCTATACTACCCAAATGATAGGTGCACTTTCCTAAAGCCTGGGTAGAATTAGTCTTTGAGAAATTATAAATTTTAATGGTGTCACTATTCAGCACATCAAAAATCTTGTTTGGTATATGATGCTTATTGAAATAGGGCAGATAATGAACCCATGACGTATTTCTATCATTGATGTAAGAGTTTCTGGTGCATTAGCAAATCTTTTCTATACTTTTGGGAGGTAGTGGAAAGACAAAGTGTCAAATTTGTTGGCCAACTCTTCGAGGTACTTTTGGTAAGGAACCAGTCACTCCTCTCTAATTTTCCATTTAGCCAAGGCTTGTGAGATAATAAGGTTAGAATCGCCATAGATTTCTAAGTTTCTGATGCCAATATGGAGAGCTGATTCTAACCTGACACACATGTTTCATAATTAGCTTCATTATTGGTTATCTCAAAATCTAGTTTAATTGCAAGAGGTAAGCTTTCGCCTGTAGGTGAAAGGAATACCAAGTTGGCACCATAACCTTTGTGGTTTGCATCTCCAATGAAGTACAGTTGCCATGTGTCAGTTTCCAAAAATAGTATGTCTTCATCAGGTAATTCAGGTTCTTCCCAATGATCATCAGTTGGGGCAGAAACCAGTTGATTAGCAATGATACTGCCTTTGATGGATTTTCTCTGAATGTACTTGAGGTCGTAGGCTACGAGGACTGCCTTCCATCTAGCCATCTTGCTGTCTAAGAAAGGCTTTTTAATGAGATACTTGAGGGGACTCTAATCAGTAAGGACATGTGTGATGTATGTGTTAGGGTTGTATGCTCTAGAGCATGTACTTTATGTATATATTTGTAATCTTAATCCATTAATGGCTATTAATATATATGTTTTGGTTTAATGATCGTTTTTATTTTAGTGCATTACGTATATATGTTCCTTAAATTCTATGTAAGAGAATCTATTCTCAAAAAATTTGGGAATTTGGAGACAGATTCTTTTTATCATAGACTTTAAAGTAAGTTCACGGTCATAGGATTATTGGTAGGAACATCATTAATCTGAAGAGACTGTCACCTTTATTGTCATCCATGATAAAAATGAGATACTTATTGGTATGGAGGTAGTGAGTCTCACACTACATACATGTGATGTCATGACAACACGTGGACACTCATGAGATGAGTAAGTCAAACAGTGACATTAGATGATAGACACATGGGTTTTATCCATTAGTCAATGTTTGATCATCTAAATTGTAATTATGCATATAATCCTTAGACTTAAGATGACATGTTATCTAGCATATTGGTGGATATGGTTTGTTACTACTTACATACCGATGCTAATCAAGTATTGGTATATGGCATGTGGTGGTTATAATTTATGGTATGTTGAGATAAGTGATCTCCAAGAAACAATTCATTAACTTGGGTAAGCAAGGAAGGAATCCTATGACTTCTGGTTGTTCTCGATTCATAAATCCTTGGCCAAGGTAGTAAAGATTCACTAGAAAGAGTTTCTAGTAAGAATTAATTTATTGAGAATTAGAACCAGATAGAAGTCATATGATCTATCATACAGGGTTTGACTATTCTATGACCCTAGCTAAGATCAGGAATCCGTAATGAAGGGATTCGAGTGCACGGTAATTATAATCAAGAGTTCCATGCAATATCAAGGATATTATTGCCGACATTAATTTCTAATTAGATAGTCATGATATGTTATGCTAGACGTCACTCACTACTTATTAGACTAAGTATAAATTGTGTTTTACATACTTGGTGTGAAGAAGAGAATTTTCTTCATCCCATTGTTAATTAGAACATGAACCTAGTAAGTCACCATGTTAATAATTGATTAAAGAGTTTAATTAATTATTAACTTTTATTGGGTTAGACTTGTAATTAAATTTACAAAGATGTTAGAATGTCTTGAAGTGTAATTTATAGTGGTATTTATTTAATTATGTCATAGTTTGTATGAGATACAAATGGGCATGACTAAATTGATATGGACTAAGGTAAATGATAATTAATTTACATGAGATGTAATTAATTTTTGGCTAAATTGATTCCTACTAACAACTAGTGCTAATCAAGTTAATTAATTAACTAATAACTTAGTCAAGTAAGTCAAAGGTTGTTAGCATAAGATGTCATCATCTTTATTAACTCCACCTTAATTTAAGGAAGTTTGGTTGGAAGGAGCATGGCTATATAAGTAGTGGTTCATCATATTTTTACCTAACAAGATTTGAATAATAACTATTCACTTTTTCTTTATTAATCTAGAGTGAGAAGCTCTCTAAGAAAGTTCAAATCTACAAACCATTTTAGTGAGAGGGAGTTTATTTTTGAAGAAGTGTTCAACTATAAACTCTACTACTAAAACCTTGAGAAAGAGAGTGTGTGTGAAATCAAAGTCCAAACTAATCCTTAAGGGTCTCCATTTCTCAACTAAGAAGCAAGAATAAAAAATTTGGGCAACCAAGAAAGTTCAAGCATCTTTAAGAAGAAAAGGAGACACAAGCCATTAGAAAAGCTTCGGTGTGAGTCAAGCTAGAGGCTTAGAACTTAAGGAGATAAATAAAGTAGGGAGTTGAGGTATTTGATACATTCTATCCCTTCTTTGTTACTATTGTGTTTTGCACAATAATTGGTAAAGTATCCTTGATATGAATTTAGGTCCAAACCTAGGTTTAGTAATTTGTTAAAGAGTTTAATGAATAACTAAATCAACCATGCTAAAAGGGTTTTGGCATGGTAAATGTTTTATAAACGTTTTGAAAATAAAAAATCAAGTCTCATCATATTTTTGAAAATTTTTAGCTTTCGCTACACGACTCGCTTTTCACCCTTCAGTATGCCCCTAGATAATGTCTTAGTTTTTGACAGACCCATACTAGAGCAAGGCAGAGCTTTTCAATTTATTTGTATTTGAGTTCATGTGTCAGCATTCTCTTACTTAAGTAGTAGATGAAATTTTCTTTGTATGAGTCTGGAGATTTCTTTGCCAGCATTGCTCCCATGGCTTCTTCAGTGATAATTAAGTAGAGTAGTAAAGGTTGATTAGGCCTGGAGCCTATAGGATTAGCAGACTCAGAATGTACTTCTTGATTTTTTTCAAAGGCTTTCTTACACTCCTCAGTTCATTGCTTGGAGGAATTCTTTTTCAACAAGTCGAATATTGGGCCATTAGTGTCGGCTGGATGTGGAAGCCTCGTATCTCCTTTCAGTTTTAGAAGGTGGTATGTCAAGGATGGATTTAGACTTGGATGGATCGACCTCTATGCACTTCTTGCTAATCATGTAACCGAGGAACACTCCAGATGTGGCTATAAATATGCACTTGTTAGGATTGAGTTTGAGGTTATATTATAGAAGTCTAAGGATGAACTTCTCCAATGCTTGTAGATGCAGTTTAGGGGTTGCACCTTTAATGACCATCTCATCGATGTAGACCTCATGAAAGATAGTAGTAGTCATTCTCTAATAGGTGGCTCAAGCATTTTTAGCCCAAAAGGCATTACTCTATAATAGTAGGTGCCCTATTCTATGATAATAGTTATTTTCTCCATGTCTGTAAGGTGGACCAGGATCTGATTGTACTCTGTGGCTAGATCGGTTAAGGAAACTATCTCTGAACCGGCTAATGCATCGACCAAGAGGTCTATATGGGGTAATGGAAAATCAACCTTGGGAAATGCCTTGTTCAAGTCTCGATAATCCACACACATTATGACTTTTCTGTCCTTCTTCGGTACTGCGATGATGTGTGCCAACCAAGACGTGTATTTGATTGACTCAATGAATCTGTGAGCAAAATATTAAGCTACATCTTCTTTGATTGGTATAGAATAGGTAGGCTTCATGTGTCTGAGCTTTTTCTTGATAGGGTTGTAGTCTAGATAGCTTAGCATCACGTGGATGATAATGCTGGGATTTAGTCCGGTCATGTCAATGGACTGCCAGGTGAAGCAGTCTTCAAATCTTGTAATTGCAAATCGATGTCTTGTTTATTTGAGCATGCAGATGCAATGTATGTGTTTTTAGGCATGTCATGAGTGCCAGTGTTTATGGGACCTTTAATTTCATCTTTTATTTCGTTTATTATTTTATTCTCTTTTTCTATTTGTTTGAGGTCAGATTCATCAATTAGAATAGCAAAAGAAAATAAGGAAATAGGCTCATAACAAGAACACTTTGATGTCTTATTAATATGGGAGAGAGGTCTATGGTTACATCATACTCATAGTTAAATCCTAGTGGGCCTATTACATCATTATCAGTTTCAGAAGAAGAGGGCTCAAAATTAGTAGTTGACTCCTACTCAGACTCAGAATTAGGATCAGATTCATTTTCTGGCTCAGGTTCAGCAGCTTTAAAGGGACTTTTGTCGAAATGCCAGTTCTTCAGATTTTCATTGGCAGGCTTGATCAGAGTGGAGAGGTTAGATTTCTCTTCCTTGTTAGTGAGAACAACTATGTCACCAAAGAGGTTTATTTCCATGTTCTCCTCGTAGTCATCATCCAAGTAATATATGAGCTGGCGATCTTCAATAATTAGTTTCACATCAGAGAATAACTCGAATCTAGGAATTCATTTACCACTAACAGGGAAAATCTATGGCTCAGGGAAAACACAGTAAGGAACTATCTCTCCCTCATTGACAAAGTAGCCATTCAAGGTTTTGAAGTAGGGTCGCAAGATGATATCGACTTCACCCCTTTTTTTTTACAATTGTAGAGTTCTTTCTAGCCTTGGCCTATTCTTCCTTAACTTCATCATCAGTTGGCTTATAACCCAGGCCAAATGGTGGAATAGATGTGGGGTACTCATCTAAGGACTTGATATCTTGCTGATTCTTACCCAGGCCCATGCTAGTAAAATAGGCCATATGTTTGAGAACATTTCCTACAATTGGGTTTTAGTATGGACCGAAGTCCAAAACAATTGTTTCCTTAAAGTCTTCAGCAGTGTGGATGAACTAAACAAATAAGAAGTTAGATAAAGGATATGCCAACAACTCGAGCTGGATCGCTAAGATGGGCACAATGTCTGAAACTTCATATTTTCCATACAAATCAGCTTTAACGGTAACAATGCCACCTTTAAATGAGACTTAACTCTTTGGTGTAGAGTAGACGTCACAACTTTAGCCTGATGAATCCAAGGCCTACCCAGAAGCATATTAAAGCACGAAGGTACATCAATAACTTGAAAAGGGAATTTGAAAGTAGTTGGGCCCATGGTAATGGTCAATTTAGCCACCCCAAGAACTTCTCTTTTAGAGATGTCATAAGCCCTAACAACCTGATCGGAATGGAAGGAATCAATGGCAGCCAACCCTAAGTAGCTTGCAACTTTCAGAGGGAAAACATTCAATGCAGACCCGTTATCAACTAAGGCCATAGGGAAAATATTCTCCCTTGTGATAATAATGATGTACAAGGCATCATTATGAGGACCCCTAGGTAGAATCTCATTGTCAGAGAAAGAAATAGTAGTTCCCTTTGTGGCACTGGTGATTGATGTAATTAGAGTCTTGTGAGAGATGTCCGGAGATGTTTGAGTTTGGCTCAATGCATTATAAAGAGCTTGGCGATAAAGATAAGAAAGCATGAGTAAGTTTCATATTGAGACGTTAGCTTGTGTCTTCTTTAGTTGTTTTAGTATGGGATCCTCGTCAGGTTTAGGAGTCCTTCTATTCTGAGCCACTGGTTGGCTTGAAGTTGAGGCAACAGTAGGAGCTTGAGTAATTCATCCACTTCTGATTATAGCATATATTTATTAGTCCAAATGCCTTAGGTCTATGATGACACAGCAGTAATCATGGTGAATTGACCTCCCTAAAGAAGTTTGGTCAATCTGTGGTGAGTAAACTGGGAAGGGTGACCTCTCTAAGGAAGATTAGTTGCTTTCAATATAATGATAGTTTCTCAATGGTATGGCATCAGTTATGAGATCTGTTGAATCACCCTCTTCAAACTCACTGATTATTGCATTAACATTGTGTTCAAGGAGGGGATTAATGCCAATATTAACTTCAGGTAGCATGAGATCTTTAGCATCAATGACGTCTTAGATTTTGTGATGGAGAGCCTTCCAATTTTCAGTTCCCTGGCCTGGCCCTTAGTGATAATCATGAGTTTCATTGATATTAAAATTCTTCGGCAAAGGGTTGGGAATTGTCTTGGGCTCCAATGGTTTGAAAGCGTTCTTCTCTAAACATTGCCTTAAGAGGAAGCTTAGTGTTAACCCTTTTAAGTTGGCAAATTCCCTTCTTTGTATATGAAGTGGCTAAAAGGTTGAGATTGCATTAATTCTTCCCTCCTTTTATGTTTCACTTGTCTTCTTAAAATGAGAGAATAAGGCCTGAGTTTCATCATTGATGAGACCGGATTCAATCCCATCTTCTAGGTGAGTGCTAGCAGTAACAAAGGCTTTGAAATAAGGAAAATGGTGTGTTATCATTTTGTCTCAAAATAGATGCAAAAGGTTCTTGACAACTATGTCAATATGCTCAGAATGAGTTGGTCTATTAATCATTTGAGAGGTTTTCTCCCTCCTTCTAGAAATGAATGCCGAGAAGGTATCCTTGGGTTGTTGTTTGGTTGTTTTGAGATCCCTCATTTTAATATCAGCTTCCTAGTTGTATGAGTACTGTTTCATAAATTAAGCACAGATAGATTTCCATATATGTTTCTTGAAACTATCTAATTGTATAAACCAAGTCAGAGCCACGCCAGTAAGCGGCTGTTGGAAGTGTTGAGAAAAGAGCTCACTTTCCACTCCCAAAGGTCAGAGTGTGCCATCATAAATTCTTAGGTGAGTCTCAGAATAAGAAGTTCTTTTAAACTTTTCAAAGTATGGCATTTGGAACTCAGGAGGAAGCTTAGCTTGGGGGAAGGGACTTAGTGCATTCACATCTAGGACCTTCTCTTTCTTTTTTAGAGCTTGCGGGTCCTTTTCCATATCTTGATACTTTTTTGTCATGGTCTTGATGAATGGATGTTCTTCAACCCCTTTTGAGAAAAGATCCATAGCAGGTATAATTGGGGTATTATTTCCATGACCAGACTGTGAATTCAGGATGATGACCTCATCAACTAAGGTGTTAGAAGTAGTGGAGGCATGATTAGTGGGCTGGATTCCAACTTGACTCAATATGGTCTAAACTTTACACAGAATGGCTTATTCTTAGCTTTGCATCATTGTAGAAAGTCTTTCTTATTAAACCTTCATAGCCTCTTCTTATCTTTGCATGAAGGCGACAAGCATGCCAGCAAGGTCAGTTAGTGTAGGCAGAGCAATGGGGGCGCTAGTAGGAGTTCCAGCAATAAGGTTGTCATTGAGGTTGTCTGCAGTTAACTTTATGACCTTTTTAAATAAATAAAGAAATTGGAGTATCAATTTTTGAAAAGAAAAGGAGTAAAGCTAGTTGCTAGCAGGTGATTTGACAAGAAAGGCAAGCGTTTTAAGGGTTTAGTTTTTTTTCAAGAATAGTGTACTTTGTCTAACTTTAGTATTTTGGATATAGTGATGCATGCATGCATGCATGAATGAAAAAGGTTTCATGATGACAGTAATATAGAGTGTATTATGGTACATGGGACCTAGGGTCAACTCTAATCATTACATGACGACTTGGTGGTTTAATGGTTCTCCATTGTCTAGAGATATTGACATACCAAACCATAAGAATCAAAGAGGCTCGAGTGGGTCAAACTACTATATGTACCTTATTATTCCAATTAATAGGATCAGCTGAGGCACCCTGGAGTTGGATTATTTCGCTATCGGTAAAGTAGTCCTAAGGAAGGAAGCTCACTCGATGCTACTCTTTATCCATGTTTTTCTAATATAAAGGTGCATAGGAAGTGATGCATGAGAACTTACTTTTGCATGAGTTCGGGCCGAAACTTTGTATTCAGAAAATAACCCACTTAATTTTTAGTCAATTTTACCAAACGTCCCTAGTGGAGTCACCAACTGTGAGGTCTCGCCCGAGAAGCCTACGGGATTTCCCCGGAAGGAGCGCTCCTGCAGGCCTTCTTGTAAGGCCTACAGGAAACCTTTTGGATTGTGCCCATCAGGCATCTTGGATTGTGGTCGGGTTCCTATATTTGTGCCTCCGCATGTGTACGTTGGAGTGCACGTTGTGTGTGAATTGTATAGAGTCACCACTTAACCTTTAAGAAAAATAAGTTTTATTCTCAGGTGATTAACAAACCTTTTGAATTTAACTCCATTTTAGAAAAATATCAGTTTTCTACCTAATTGGAAAAGCTATTCTTTTTGGAACCAAAGGGTGTTCGGGGGTTCGTGATTTGAAAACATTTTAACAAAAATCATTTATGTAACATTTTAATTAAAATAAAGTTTTGGCTAGAAAAATCATGCAAGTTCATTTAAAATTGGATTTTCATGTATACATGAGCAAGATTATTGAATGAATGCATGAACATACTAGTATACAAATGACATCCATAAAGCGGTAAATACAAGCGATTTGCCAGGGGTCTTTCCTCTAGCCCACTTCAGGTTCTAGGGAAGGCAGAATGCCCCAAATAAAGTGATAAAAATTAATACAAGCAAAACCATTGAAATATGGGATCTCCCCTCTAGTCTTATGATCTGGGAGGTGCACACATTCCCCAAAGCCATACATCAAACAGAAACAACAATATGGAATAAATGATACAATGAATGAAATTGAAATTGCAAACAATGAAACAACGCAACAATAAAGCAAATAATAATAAAAATAATAATAAAAGAAAAAGGTTTAGTATTGAAGCCATGGAAGGCTTGTCGGCGTATCCCTTTGAATAAGAATCAAACCCCACACCATTCTCCCTTCTCGCTAAGGGTGGGGGTTGTTTTGATAAAAATGAGGTGGTTGTTGGTTTAGTAGCTAATTGATTTTAGATTTATAAAAATAATTAATCGTGTAAGTTATTAACCAATTCTAAACTTGATTAATGAAAATTTGAATTTGAGTGTGTTTTGTACCTAAACAGATTTTAAGGTTTGATTGATTTTAATTATGAAAATGGATTTTCCATAAAATTGCCTTAAATTAGTGTTAAAAGGCTTAAAAAACTGTTCTAATAAACATGCCTTGAGTATGAATTAAAGGGCTTAAACATTAATTTGATTAGAGGTAAGAACTATAATATATCGTGTTTACCTTTTTACGTGGTTTAGGAACTAGAGGGTTTGATGGTTTGGCAAAGCTGGAGTGGGTCTCTATTGTATTTGGAGAGTACTAATTAAGTGTCTAAACTGTGTTAGATTAAACTAGATTGAATGCTGATTGGAAGGATTGATTGTCTAAATGTCTGAAATTAGGGTGTCTGTAGCATCTGCTATCTGAAAATGGTGTTTTCGAGGCTTGAAATATAGTAAAATAACATAAATGGATGTCTGGTGAGTGTTTGTAAGTTTTGTCTGAGGGTTGGAAAAATTGGTAAAAAATTCGGAACTCGAGTATGTTATGGTGGGTCAAATTTATAAGGAATCATGCAGAAACCCTAAAAAACTGTCTAGCATATGTGTAACACACGCTACACATGCGCGTGGGCCATTATGCATGCATAATGGGCTTTGTGCATACGTAATGCCTTAATGCATGTGTATTATCATTTATGCATGCATCGGATCATTTACACATGCAACCTATTGTTTTAGGCCTAGGTTTTTTCTGGGTCCAATTTTCTGGATCCGGTTTGGTTCAATCCAGTTTAGTTTTTTTTTTGGGTTTTCTAAGCCCGTTTGAAATATGATTTGAGCCGGATCATATCCGTTGGACTTGTATTGAAGGCCCGGATACAATGGTGTAAAAATATGGGCTTTCCCTTCAAAATTTCCCATATAAACCTTGTAATTGAAAATTTTCATCTCGGGGATTACCTTAGATGCAACAAAGGGTGCTGCCCCTTAACCTGTTAGATTTTTAATCTTTTAAGAGTCATGGGACAACCGACAAATTATGGTGGTGCAAAATTAAGGGTTCACAGTTGCTAATATGATGTAGGACCACAAACCTAGCAAGTGATTTTCTATTTTTAAGAAATCACATAAAGGCGTCGATTGAAGGCATCGGGACTTATCATTTAATTTTGGATAGTGGCTATCAATTAGACTTATCTAAGACCATTTATATACCTTTAATCAGTAGAAACCTTATTTTAGTTTCTAGATTAGATGTTTATAGTTTTAATGGTAAATTTGGATCTAATAGTTTTAGTTTGTTTAAAAATTCTAGATTTATTGGTTCTAGTTTTCTTATTGATAGTTCATACAAACTAAAACTTGATAATGTTTTTGCTGAATCCTTGCTTACTACAAATAGTAGTATTGGACTTAAACGTAGAATGATGATAGAAAAGTCTGCTTACTTGTGGCATAAATGTTTGGGTCATATATCTAAGGAAAGGCTATAGAGATTAGTAAATAATGAAATTATTCCAAATTTAGATTTTACTAATCTCAAGATTTGTGTGGATTGCATTAAGGGTAAGAAAACCAATCATTCTAAGAAAGGAGCCACAAGAAGCACTCAGCTTCTTGAAATTATACACATCGATATTTGAGGATGTTTTGACACTAACTATTAACAGAGAAAGATATTTTATCACCTTTATTGATGATTTTTCACCTTATGATCATATCTATTTACTTCATGAAAATCTAAATCAGTCAATGATAATGAGGCTTACATAAAGAGGTTGAGAGGAAATTAGATAAAAAGGTGAAAATTGTAAGATCTAATAGAGGTGGTGCATGGAAAATATAATGAGTATGGATAGTGTCCTGGTCCATTTGTGAAACTCCTTGAAAATCATGGAATATGTGCATAGTATACTATCCCAGGTACACCTTAACAAAATGGTGTAGCAGAAAGGCCTAATTGTACTTTAATGGATATAGTTAGGAGTATGATGAGTAGCTTCTCTCTACCCAAATCATTATGGATGTATGCACTTAAAACCATAACATATTTATTAAATAGGGTTCCTACAAGGCAATTCAAAATTCTCCTTTTGAATTGTGGACATGAAGGAAACCTAGTTTAAGGCACCTGCATGTTTAAGGTTGCCTAGCGGAAGCAAGAATTTATAATCTATATGAAAGAGAGTTAGATTCTCGAACTGTTAGTGGTTACTTTATAGGTTACCTAGAGAAATCTAATTTTACTGTCCAAAACATAGTCAGAGAATTGTAGAAACTAGAAATGCAAAGTTTATTGAGAATGATAATGTTAGTGGGAGTGATGAACAACAAAATGTAGAGATAAAGGAAATTAGTGTAAATTTTCCTTTACACATGAATTTTCTTTCATCTATTACTGTGCCGAATGTTTTTCCAACTGTTAAAGGACATGATGATAACATTGAACAATATTTGGATGAAGAACCATCCTATCAAGTAACTAACTCACATATGACTAATGCAAATGAACCACAAGAAATAAGAGTAAGAAGATCATCTATTCCAGATGATTATGTGGTATATTTGAAAGAGTCAAATTTTGATATTAGAATTAATGAGGATCTGAATTCATATTTAAAAGCCATAAATATTGTCGAATCTGATAAATGGATCGATGCCATGAAAGAAGAGTTGAAATCCACAAAGAAAAATAATTTCTGGGATCTTGTTGAATTTCCAAAAAATTGTAAAAGAGTTAGGTATAAATGGGTCTTTAAACAAAGCGTGACTCAAAAGGCAATATTTAAAGGTATAAAGCCAGACTTATTGTGAAGGGTTATACACAAAAGGTTGGCACAGATTACACAGAGACATATTCTCTAGTCTCAAAGAAAGATTCATTGAGAATAATTATGGTACTAGTTGCTTATTATGACTTAGAGCTATATCAAATGCATGTGAAAATAACCTTTCTAAGTGGAGATTTAGAGAGGGTGGTTTACATGAATCAAACTAAAGGTTTTTCTATGGAATGTAAAACTCAAATGGTGTGTAAACTTAAGAAATCAATATATGAACTTAAACAAGTTTTCCGACAATGGTATATTAAGTTTAATACCATAATTACATCTTTTGGTTTTAAAGAAAAAAGGGTAAAGGGTCTAAAATGTCCTATAACTTTCAAATTTAGATCAACTAACCCTTTTTTTACTTTTTTGGTATCTAACACCCTTTAACTTTAATATATGTCTGATAAGTCCTTTATCTTTTTTAATTTGGGTTTGATAGGCCCTTACTAGAGTGGCTTATTAGATGAGCATGTAAAAATTAAAAGGGTTTATTAGACCCATATTAAAGTTAAAGGGCTTTTTAGATACTAAAAATGTCAAAAGGATTTAATTGGTCTAAATTTGAAAGTTGAAAGTCTTTTTAGACCCTTACCCAAGAAAATACTATTGATAGATGTATATACCAAAAGATCAGTGGGAGTAAGTTTATATTTTTAGTTCTATATGTTGATGATATCGTGTTTGCTGTTAATGGTTTGGGAATAATGCATTAGACTAAAGAATTTCTTGCTAGAAACTTTGAAATAAAAGTTATAGGAGAGGCATCCTATGTGATTGGAATATAAATTTTTCATGATAGTTCACATGGACTGTTAGGATTGTCTCAGAAAGCCTATATCAAAAAAGTTCTTGAAAAATTTAACATGAGTAATTGTTCACCTTGGGTTGTTCCCATACGGAAGGTAAAAATTTTAGTCTTATGCAATGTTCGAAAAATGATGTGGAACGAAAAGAAATGGAATCAATTGCATATACTTCTATTGTTGGAAGGTTGATGTACTTGCAAACCTATACTAGACCGAACATCAGTTTCGCATTTGGAATGTTGGGCAGGTATCAAAGTAATCCTAGAATTGATCATTGAAAAGCTACAAAGAAAGTGTTTAGGTACCTTTAAGAAACAAATAATTACATTCTCACATATAAGAGATCTAATGAACTAGAGGTGATTGGATATTCATATTTAGATTTTGTTGGATGCCTTGATATTAGAAAATCCACATTTTGCTATTTGTTTATATTAGCTGAAGCAATAGTGTCGTGAAAAGTGAAAAACAAACTATCATTGCTTCATCCACTGTGGAGGCAGATTTTACGGCATGTTATGCATTATGGATGCAGAACTTTGTTTCAAGACTTGGGGTTGTTGACACTATCACCAAAAAATTTATTGAAATAATTATGCAGCAATGTTCTTCTCTAAAAATGTTCTTCTCTAAAAATGACAAATACTCAAAGGGTGCTAAACATATGGAATTGAAGTATTTTGTTGTTAAAGAGGAAATTCAAAAACAAAGAGTGTCAATTCAACACATTAGTATTGAACTTGTGATTTCAGACCCTTTAACGAAAGGCCTACAACCAAAATTATTTAAGGAATATGTTTTAAGGATGAGCCTTGATTGTAATAATGATTAGGATGATTGATTATTTAATATCACTATAATCTCTATTATGTGTTTCTGATATGCAATATAGATTTCTTATTTCTTATGTTTGTGTACACATGATTGATTTAAAATTAAAATAGAAAAGCTATTTATTTGACATTATTGTGGACCATTATGAAATTATGCCTTGAATGTTTTCAATTATGGATATGATATGATATATTGTAAGTGTAGTAGTATATGGAAGAGAGCGTTCGATGAAATAGAACATAACCACTATAACTCACTCAGAACAGTTTTCATATTATATCATTATGATGAAATCATAAGAGATTAATTATTATGAACATAATAAGAGTTATGTTAATTTTTAATTGGACCAAGTGGGAGAATGTTAGAAAATCGGTTCATTAGTGTGGCCCAATTAAAATTAATTAAAGGTAAAGCCCAATCCTAATTAAATTAGGATTGTGAGAATTAATCTCGTACGTTGATTTTAGGGTTACGTGATGGACATACTATATTAAATAAGAATGTCTAGAAATATTTATGTAAATTGGTCCTCTCTCTCTCTTAGTGAAAAACACAATCCTAAATCCATTTAAAGGTTGTGATTAAGAAACTAAGGGATAAGAGAGAGAAATCAATTTCTCATCAATGGCTTCCGGAGTTAATCACTTGCAAAAGTAAGTTTTCTATTCTATTCTATTTATTATATCATGAAAATATTTAGTTTTAAGAATTCTTAGAGTTTATGTTTAAGATGTCTTGTTATCAAGAAAAACTAACGGCATATACTAGTGCCAAGTCAATGAGGCTAATGGAAGTGCTATTCCTCCATATGAAATATAATCCATATAATTTGAGACTAATAAGGTCATTGTGATGAATAAAATCCAAAAAGGATAAAGCATTAACAATGACACTAGCTGAAAAAGACTAATAACTAACATGACAAATTTGGTTAAAACCACTAGAACAAGTACAAGGGTGGCAACATGGGAGTCCAAAAAGTTTGACAATTCATTCCAAAGGGATCGTTGCTCAGAGAGAGATCATGGTGCATAAACAACGATGACAAAACAATAAAAAGAAGGAACCACAAAATAATCTTCAAATAGATCACATTACCATTAGCAGGTGGTAGGTCAAAGAAGGGCAGCTGACGAAAGGGTGTATGGTTAAGGTTAGAGGGACGGTGAAGGGGTTGTTTAGGATTATTCATAAGTTTCTTATACCTTTAAGCCTTGCAACATCAAATGGTGCCTTGTCATTGTTTCTTAGAGTCTAGAAAGCACAAATACCAAATATTAAAGGCAATCTTCATTCTATCTCCCTTACATTCTATCATTCTCGAATGTACCCCTAAATATAATTAAATTTTCTCTATCTAACTTCCTAAAATTTATGACTCGCTGAGTCTTATACTCATTCTATATTATTTTTTTTCTTTGTTCTTCGGGGAACTACTTTTTAGGAAATTGCAAACAAATCAATGACGTGGATATTAGGCAGAAGTAGAAAGGTAGCAATGTAGTTGTAGAAAGGTAGCAATGTAGTTGTGATATTAAATTTATAATTTATTAATTATAGAATGCTCATGGCCATATTAAGTATTTTATGGATAGTAAATAGAAGTTTATACTTTTTGAGTTACTGGTATGTAATATTTAAGTAATTTGATACCACTCAGCCTTGGTCTGGTTCGGCCCCAACCACATCCTTGGAACTTGACCGAACCCTGTAGTACCTTGTCCTATCCGAACCCGAGGCTCACAACAAGCTTTGTCTCTTCGTGGCCTTCGGGGCTCGGGTCCTGCAGCAGACAGGTGTCACAGGCCCCATGAAGAGGTACACTGCAGAGTACTCGGAGCTGACACATGTCCCCTTCAACAGGATTTTTATCCTATAAATACAGACCTCATCATCTCATAGAAGGTAATGAATCAATCAACACTTTCCTCACAACACACATATTGTTCCATTTTGAGTTCAAACTCACCACTGACTTGAGTGTTGGAGGGTTATCGCCGGACACAATGTCCGACCACCCCTGACCAGTGTCTTTCTGTACAGGCTAGTTCCAGCTCAACTGGAGCCATGCAAACCTAGCGTTGGCCAAGAACCACATGCATCATTTGGCACTGTCTGTGGGAAAGACTAGCAGTTCTTTTCAAAACACATTCTCAAAGCCTGTATCACATATAAAAACTCTCCCAATGGAACATATTCTGGATGAAACCCACATGGTAGATGATAGTCCTCCTCCTCCTACCACCACAAACCCAGTAGAAAACACACCTCCAACCCACCAAAACCCAACTGCAACTTTGGCTAATATAGCTGCTTCCCTCCAAAGCCTTCAGAGTTTCATGAACCAATCTCATATTCCAAGCCCTTCCACACTAGCTTCATAACCCATCTTATCTCAGGCAATGCCAGATTTGGTTGCTACCTTACAAGGCTTGATCACCAATCTTGTTCCCTTAGTTATGCCTCTCCAAGTAGCACAAATGCCTGACCCACCAGTCAGAGTGGATAACAACCCTCTAGCAGTAAATGTTAATGTCCCAGTTGATGTGTCAGCAGCCAGGTGAAAGGTGACAGGTGGAGGACTGAAAGGCAGTAAGAGATCGGTTTACTACCAACAAGAGCGAAGAGGATCATCAGAGCAGATCTCCCAAGGGTTTAGAATAAAGATAAGAACATGCAAATCCCAGAAGGGAGGAGCAGGAGGCCTCGAGTCACCATGGGTCTAGAGTGACCCTAAGGGAGGAGGTTCACAGATATGTTGAAGAGATGGCAGGCTCGAAGCCAAACAGAAGGAGAGAATTCTCTCTACACCTCAGGTCCCCATTCCCCAGGCATATAGAAGAGTTCTAGATGCCTGATAAGTTCAAGCAGCCCAGGGTTGACAAGTATGATGGCAGCCAAACACATGTCCTAGAGTACAAACATTTGGTGGAATTACAGACCACCAGGGATGAGGCACTCTGCCGAGCTTTCAGGGGGACTCTAGGAGGGGCTGTAGTGAATTGGTATGATAGCCTTCCCGAGGGTAGTATAGATTCATTTTGGAATCTGGTGAACTTTTTTGTCAAAAGGTTCTTAGCCAGTATTCCTATACCAACACTGACCCGAGCCTTGAAGCAGATAGAGCAAGGTTCGGAGGAATCACTTAGAGACTTCATTGCCCAGTTCAATAGATAAACACTGAAGGTGGCTGACATTGATGAACCCAGAGCAATTGAAGCCTTACAAAAATGCATTAGCCATCAGGATTACTTCAAAGCCTTGGTTCGAAGTTCACCCGGGACCTTAAATGAAGCCATGGCTATTGTAGAAGAATACGTCAAGCAGGATGATCCTTTTAGGGAGAGCCATTTTTTCAAGAGAAGGAAGCCAGAAGAGGGAGGCTCATCCCAAAAGAAAGCAAAGAAATAAGAGTTGCCACCCAAGGTCGGAGGAACTCCTACTAGGCCAAATCCATACCAGAGATATATTGAACCTCCAAGGAGGGAAAGGTTTGATATTTCCAAACTTACACCATTGAATTCTAAGACAGAGGTGGTTTTCGTGGCATTCCAAGATAAGAATATTTGGAAGAGGCCAAGGCCCATCATGAAAGATCCAGCCAAGAGAGACAGATCTCTATGGTGCAAATTTCATAATACCTTTGGGCACACAACTGATAGTTGCAGATCCCTCCTAGAAGAAATTGAAAGGCTCATTAAATAGGGCTACCTCAGAAACTATATCAGGAAGGATGACAGAGTAGGGCCAATGAATCTAGCAGAGCCAGTGCCAATAGAAGATGGAGTGGTTGGAGATATCTTATGTCTCACAGGAGGCCCAAAAGAGGTCCTTCTTAGTCAAAGGAAGGAGAAAGAGCTGACTCAAACCCATTAGCCATCTGAATTTATGTATTTCAAAGGCATAAAGGAACCCACATCAAGTTTAACTAGCTGAGCCACTACAAAGGCTGAAGCTATAGTCATCTCTGCAGTGGTGGCCAATTTCAAAGTTAGGAGGATCTTTGTAGATACAGGAAGGTCAGTGAACCTCTTACAATGGGAAGCATTTATCCAGATGGGGATTGATAACTCAATGATCCAGCCTTTGGTGGCACCAGTCCAAACCCTTGACAAAGCTATCATCCCAGTAGTGGGCACTATAGAACTGCCCGTGACAATGGGTCGAGCCCCAAAAGCTATAGCAGTAAGGGCAATCTTTGTGGTGATGAAACTTCCCATGGAATACAATGTATTACTGGGAAGACTATTGATGTGGGACTTGAATGCCTCGGTTAGCATTAAAAGAGGCAGAATGATAATTCATCTCGCTAATGGTTCGGATTTACACATCTATAGGGTGCAGCCCCCAAGATGACATTCACAATGGAGAAGAAGAGGAAAGTCGTTTCTCTAGAGCTCAATGAGGTGAACATGGTGGAGACACTCCCTCACGAAGCCCCAGCCGAATCTAAGGGTGAATCTATCCAGAAGCTTGAGCCCTACCAAGTCAATGATGATGACCGAACCTTACAGATCAACTCTGCACTGAATTTAGAAGAAAAGGAGCAGGAACAGACATTCCTAGCTAACAATATGGCAACATTTGCCTGGACTTCCACTGATATGCCAAGGATTAGTCCGGAGGTCATCACTCACAAGCTATATATCAATCCTACCTACTAGCCAGTCAAACAGAAGAAAAGATGTTTTAGGCCTGAGAGGCAAGCCATAATTGATGAAGAAGTGGACAAGCTACTTGTAGCTGGTTTCATCAGAGAAGTGTAGTTCCCAGAGTGGTTAGCCAATGTGGTAATAGTCAAGAAAGTAAGCAGAAGCCATAGAATGTGTGTGAACTTCACCAATTTGAACAAGGCATGCCCAAAGGAGTCCTATCCATTGCTTATGATCAACAAGTTGGTAGAGTCCACAGCGGGTTTCAACTACTTTTCTCTACTTGATGCCAAGCAAGGCTACCACCAGATCATAATGGATGAAGATGATGAGGAGAAGACTTTATTCATTATAGAGAAGGGAACATATTGCTATGTGTCCATGCCTTTCGGACTCAAAAATACTGGAGGCACATACCAGAGGCTCTTCAACCATATATTCAAATAGCAGATTGGGAAGAACCTCGAAGCCTATGTGGATGACAGGGTGGTGAAAATCATGAGCTTCCAGCAACATGTGCAAGACCTGAAGGAATTTTTTGGCATGATGAATGCCTATGGAATGAAGCTGAATCCAGAAAAATGTGCCTTCTTCATCAATGGAGGCAAGTTCCTAGGCTATCAAGTCAGTGCCAGAGGGATTGAGCCGAACCCGGATAAAGTCCAAGCCATCCTGGAGATGAATCCTCCTAGATCAGTCAAAGAAGTTCAAAAGCTAACTGGGAGACTAGTGGCCCTCAACAGGTTCATGTCCAAATCAGGGGAGAAATACCTCCCATTCTTCAAAAAGCTCAAAAAGAGTGCCACCTTCGAATGGACTCAAGACTGTTAGCAGACCATGGATAACTTGAAGGCCTTCCTCACTTCAGAATAGGCCCTAAGTAAACCCATCAAAGGTGAAGAGCTTCTTCTATATCTCTCAGCCTTGCCGCATGCAGTTAGCTCAGTGTTGGTGAGAGAAGAAGGAAATTTCCAGAAGCCAGTGTACTATTTCAGTAAGGTACTCCAAGAAGCAGAATTGAACTACAACCCACTTAAGAAGATGGTGTATGCTCTAGTCCTGTCCTACAGAAAATTCAAAGTCTACCTGGAAGAGCACTAAGGGGTGGTAGTCACTAACAAGCCCTTACAGAAGATGTTATACAAGCCATAGCTTTCAGGAAGGCTACTATATTGGGCTGTAGAATTGGGAGGATACGACCTGGAATATAGGCCTCGAAGGGCCATCAAAGCACAAGCGTTGGCAGGCTTCATCTCTGAAGGTTCGTTCCTAACGGGGGAACTACCAGATAGTGAGCCTAAGGGGCAGCCTGAATCCATAAGCCTGAAGGCCAAGTGGGAGCTATTTGTTGATGGGGCAAGTGGCAAGGAAGCTAGTAGAGTGGGGGTACTGCTGAAGAATGAAGAGGGAGTCCTCATTGAATTGGCCTTGAAACTAGACTTCCCAACAACCAATAACACAGTTAAATATGAAGCCCTCCTTTAAGGCCTTTTTGTGGCTGAACTCTTGCATATAGATACACTGTACATCTGTAGCGATTCACAATTAGTATTGGGCCATGTCAAGGGTCTGTACAAAGCTCGCCACCCAGATATGGTCAAACACATAGAAAAGATAGATTCACAATTGAAGAAGATGAAGGAAAAGGGAATATAGATTGAGTTTAGAAAAGTCCAAAGAGCTGTAAACACCAGAGCAGATAGTTTGAGCAAGCTAGCTGCAGCTCATCCAATGGACATCCCCAGCAGAGTATTCCTAGGGGCCTTGGCTCGCCCTTTCATAAAAACTCCCGAGGCCATCATGTGTGTTGAGCTCGAACCCTACTGGATGGATCCGATCATAACCTACTTAGAGAAGGGCGAACTCCCAGCCAACCCAAAGCTAGCCAAGAAGATCAAGTGGAGGAGCTCATATTACTCATTGTATGATGGAGTCCTCTACAAGCGAGCCTTCTCTTTACCTTGGCTTAGATGCCTTACTCCCAGTGAAGTTGAGTATGTCTTGAGGGAGATGCACGAAGGTACTTGTGGAATGCACATAGGAGGTAAGGTGTTAGCAGCTAAAGCTATCAGGCAAGGCTACTACTGGCCCACAATGAAGGCAAATGCCATGAATCTAGTCAGAAGATGCCAAGTATGCCAAAAATTTGCCAACGTGTGCAAAGTTCCAACTGCTGAGCAAGTGCCCATATACGGATCGTGGCCATTTGCCACCTAGGGGATGGACATAGTGGGACCACTTCCCACCACCACTGGTCAAAGAACATTTCTCCTTGTAATAGTGGAATACTTCACCAAATGGGTCGAAGCCGAAGCCCTCGCAATGATCACAGCAGAGAATATGATGAAGTTTTTATGGAAGAACATCATTTGCAGGTTCTGCATACCACACCAGATAATCAGTGACAATGGGAAGCAGTTTGACAATGCCAAAATGAGGGACCTATGTGCAGGCCTCAACATAAAACATCACTTCTCTTCAGTCTCCCATCCCCAATCAAATGGGCAGACCGAGGTTACCAATTGAACCATTGTCCACGGGTTGAAGAAAATCCAGGAGGATTGTGGAAGAAACTGGGGAAAGCAACTATGACATGTATTGTGGGCTTACAGAACTACCCCAAGAAATCAATAGGTGAGACCCCTTTTGCCCTCACATTTGGCACT
>CAOJBK012916669.1:0-13638 GCA_948294925.1 Codiaeum variegatum
CTATGGTTAATCCCTGAACCCCTAGTTGTTCTTGAACCATACTGATGTAGGGTCGTATCACTTATATATATATACAACAAAAAAAAAATAGAAGACTTATACATAAGTACACATTAAACATAATAAAGTCTATTAGTTCTATAACTAAATTCCATTACTTATATTCTTATATAAAGGATAGTAATCGAGTTGACTCAACTTGATCTCAGTTGAGTTTAAGTCGAGTTTTGAATAGTTTAAGCTTGAGTTTGGATTAGAACTTAATCGAGTATAACATAACATTATGTTCAAGGTCGACAAGGTAAAGTGATAAACTTTTAATAATATATAAATAATAAATATGAATAAGTTTGATTAGGCTCGCAAATTTATTGAATTCAATTTAACTAGCTACTTAAGTACTTTGAGTTCGAACTCGAACTCGATTCCACTTAAACTGAGTAGATTTCGAGCAATTTTTAAAATTTGGAGTAACTCATAAGTAGACTTAATTCAAGTTGACTCAACTCATTTACATAGTTGAATCTATTTATGTATAGATTTATGAACTTCAATTCAATTTAATAACGATGAACATGAAAAATCAAGTTTCAAAAGTGAATCTAGAAAAGTGAATTTTGAAAACTATCTAAACTAATTATATACAATACAACATATGTTGCACATTTTCCATTTGTTTCTCGTAATTATACATTACACTTGTCTGAAATTTTCGAATTTCATTTGTTATCCTTTGCATTTCTAATTAGATACAGGTTAAATAATTTTCATATTTTCTTTTCCTTCTTCAAACTCTTTTCTTTTAGAAAATAATATTTTTAATTTTATTTTTTTCAGTATTGGATATAATAAATAGCTATTTAAGCTAAAAAACAAATTTGGAAAATTGTTGCATATATATACAAATGCCTTCTTTAGAAATAAGGTAAATTATTTTGTTTTATATTTAAAAAAAAAAGAAATTCTTAAGAAAAATTGCAAATTTATTTTCTTTTTCTATTTTAAATTATTTTATAGTAAGTTCATTAGTTTTTCAAAAAAATATAAATTATTTTATGTAAAATAATAATTTAACAAAAAAAAATACAATTCAATTGCAGAGTGCAAGCCATGCTGATTTTCACTCTTGGTCTACTTATCCTGATTGATTTTCTTTTTAATTTATATTAGCAAGTTGAGTATGATGATAGTATTTTGAGAGTGCTAACCTCAGATTTCACTCAAAAAAATAATTTAACAAAAATGTAAAATATTAGCTTCACAAAAAAAAAATTTAAATTACTAAAAAAATAATTTCATAATTACAAAAAATACTTTCTTACTAGAATTTACAATTTTCTTATTTCTTTTAAAGAAGATATTTTTCTAATTTTTCTTGATTATGGAAAAACTTTAATTTTATAAAAAATGATTTATTTTATTCAAAAAAATAAGTTTTTACAAAACTGTTAAATTAAATAAATTTATTATTACGAATTTACATTTTCATAAAGTTTATTGATTTATAAATTTTTAATATTAATTTTAATTATTTTTGCAAATTTTTTATTCAATGAATTTATATTTTGTATTTGTCAATTAAAAAAAACTTTGAGATTTAAAAGAATATATATTTTTTATAATTTATTTTAAATAAAATGAATTACATTTAGCTCAAATTAATTATTTCATTATAAACTCAAAATTGTTAATATTTTGGTAATATATATTTAAATTGTTAAATATATATCCAATTTATGCCAAAATTTTCCTAAATTTTAACTTTTTCGTTAGTTATTGTTAGCATTTGGATTTAGATATTTATGAGTCAATTGGAGAGCTCTGAAATTTCATTTTCGTAGGTTTTGAGTGGGAATCTGAGATTGAATAAGGCATATTGCATTATAAAATTGCATAATTTGTTGAACATCATTTAAATCATTAATGATCCCTCATTTCAAATGTGTTATATAGACTTAGTACAGCTTTAGATTTCTTAGTAAATTAATTACTCTTCATTCTTAAATAAGTTGTTTCATTTTTCATACTTATATACCAAAAATAAAATTATAAAAAAATATTTTAAATTATAATATAAAAAATATATTAATATGTTCATTTTAAAAAATATTTTTATAAAATTATTTTTTTATAATTTTTTATTTATATATTTTAAAATTAATTAAAAATCAAAATTTATTATTAATAAACACTTATTAAATAATGAAAAGAGTGATGAACTAAAGTTGAATTTGATTAGGAATTTAAAGTAGTAGAGCAACTTGCATGAGCCACGCAGTGCGCAGATATCACTTTTTTGTATTCTTTTTTTTTTTTTTTTTGAAATGACATTAGAGGTTATCAAAAAAGAAATTATGCATGCGTATAAAAAAGATTCGCCTTTTTTTAATTTGGTCTAAATTAACAATGAATTTTTTACTAGATATGTAGTAATTTGATGTTTTTATTTTATTTGCGAAAAAATTAGATTTTGTTTTGAAAAATCAAAATTTTATTTTTTATTTTTTTTTATAAATTATCTAATTTTTTTATAATTTTTTTAAATGTAAAAGAAATTTTAAATTTATAAAAACATAAATTAATTTATCTAAAATAATACTTTTATTAAAATAAAAATTAATTTTGAAATTATAAACATTAATTATCTTAAAGAATAAATATAATATTTTTATATTTTTTATAAATTAAATATGTTTTTATAAGATTTATAGTATATAAATTTATAAATTTACTTTTATCTTTTCAATATTTATTATTATAATTATTTTTTATAAAATTTAAGATTTTTTTACCATTTAAAAAGTGATAATACTGAGTTCAACATGGTGACCTCAAGCTACCATAAGTCGTCTAGACTAGCCACATCCCAACATGAGCTATCCATACTCTACATGGTTATCTATACTCAACATAAAATAATCACATCTTAATATGGACTATCTACACTTCGAATAGCCACTCCTCGACTTGGGCTATCCTTATATGGAATAGCCACTCCTCAACTTGAGTTATCTTTACATCGGATAGTCACTCCTCAACATGGGTCATCCACACTTGGGATAAACACATCTCAACATGGCTATCCATACTCAACTAGGAATGACAATAGAGCGTGACAGTGACAAATTATCTTCAACCCACCCCCACCACTCATCTTTTACCTAGTAACCCGACCCCGCCCCGTAACCCGCATGGTTATTATGCCTCATCCCCACCCGTCTAAAAATTCCCCGTCCCATCCCCACCCCACCCAACTCAAACATTTTTATATAATAATATGATAAGAAAAAGTATAAAATATATTTAATTTATAATACAAGAATATAATTTCTCAATACTAATTATTCATATTAATATAAATATAGATTTTAATTAAATAATATGAGTAATAATTAACATAAGAATATAGATATAAATTATATATATATATATATATTGAACCAAGACGGGTTTAATAAATACCGACCCCACCCCGCCTCTGCTATTTTTAATACCGAGTTGACCCGTAACCCGATCAACCGTTGACTAACCCACCCCATTCGAGTTGGGTCAGATCGAGTGTTCACGGGTTCGGGTTAAATTATCATCCCTATACTAAAAATGGAATAGTCATACCTTACTCGGGCTAGTTGCTTTGAAAGTAGCTCTGCCTTCAAATAGGCGGGACACTCAAATTCGGCTCTACCTATAATGTGGGCTAGTTGCATCGTGTAAAGTGGCTACAAACCCATGACTTCCATTATATGGAATTTTAGGAATTACTACAACCATGATCCCACACTCCACCTAAAGTGGAGGAGTAACCGCTCCAAACACTAGTATAAAAAGAGAAAGGTAAACAGAAATAAATGTTAATGCTAATTCTCTTTTACTTCTTCTACATCCTTACCTCAGGTACCTGAACTAACTTAAGTATTGGAGTGCCCCTCTAGGAAACCCATCTGGACCCCTCTAACTGTTGTTTTGTAGGTAGACCAACGACCGAGTCCGACGCGACAAATTAGACCTTAGCAGGAACCAGAACATCATCGGTGCGGTGAGCGTGGACATACATTTGTGTTCAACTTGATTTTTCTAGTGACAATGCAGAATCCTCAACTGATTTTGGACCTAAACTTGAAACTGAACCGCTTCCTGAAGGAGCTAGACGGGAACTTGAACTAGAACGATCGGAAGAGGGAGCTAGTGGATTGGGATGCAAAGTATAGGAGACAGCCAGTTGACCCACCACTGAGAAATCCTATCCCAAAAAGAGATGGTGTGTCAATAGACTGAGAGGTGGAGCATAGTAGACAATCGATCAATCCCTCGTTGAGAAATCCAACACCAGGTGGAGGAGACGGTGGTGAACAACCCGACCAAGCAGGAGAGCCCCGCCAACCCCCAACTAATCAACAAGAAGTGTCGAGAGTGCCAAGAGGACAAGGAACAAACCTTCCCCACCAACCTGCCACTGCCCAACCTCAACCCGTTAACCTTCCTTAGGAAAGGTAAGCTCCGACGATAAATCAAATTCCACACCTCAACAACCCAGTCGCAGTGCAACAATTGTTTGAAACTTGAATTGTTGAAAAGAATATGGTATAATCCTCTATATTTTAAATTTTTTTATTTGATCGTATTTTCTTCATCTTAAAAAAAATTAAGTAAAGATTAATTTTAATCAGTTTTAATTAGAAAAAATAAGTTCAATGATGTCTAAAAATTAATTATAATCAACAAAAATCAATTTTACTCAGTAAAAATAAGTTTTAATTAGTAAAATAATTTCCTTAATGCCTAAAAATAAATTCTAATCGGTAAAAATTAATTTTAATGAGTGAAAATAATTTTAATTCAGTAAAAATCAGTTGAAAAGAATATGATCTAATCCTCTATACTTAAATTTTTTTCTTTGGCCATATTTTCTTCATCTTAAAAAAATATTCAGTAAAAATCAATTTTAATCAGTTTTAATTAGTAAAAATAAATTTAATGATACTTAAAAATTAATTATAATCAATAAAATCAATTTTATTTAATAAAAATGATTTCAACTTAATAAAGTGGCTAGAATAATATTTTATTAAGCTCTTGCACACTCCTTTTGTTGTTCTTTACACTCCCATTATCGTAAAAAGGTAAATATTTAATGCTTTAATGAACTGAAGCCTAATAAAGAGAGTTGATATATAAAGTGGAGTTTAAGCTTCTCTTTTAACAATATGGGATAAAAGTCATTTTGAAATGCACATTTTATTACTTATTGATGTCGCACGTGTCTCCACAGAGATTGAATGGATCTCCTATGGTTGTATTAGGTTAATCAGCAAGGTAGAGAACGATCAGGGGTGGTCGGATGGGTGTTTAGCGTAAGCTCTCCGACGGTCAAGTCAGGATGACAGAGGAGTTGAGAGAGAACTCTCAGAAATGGATTGAGTTTAATTTTAGTGTGTTTAGCTGGTCTTCGCTTGACTTACCTGTGTTAGGTGCTTTGAGAGATATTTATAAGGTTGAATCCTTATAATTGGGACACATGTTCGATTTGGGTAGGCTGCAAAATACTTTTGATAGGACTATAACATGATCAGAGGGTTGATGAGTGATGTAAACAGCTGTCTCTATCAGACGTTCGGACCCTGAAGGCTAACAGATTAGGTCTGTGAGGGTTCGGGGGATTCGAGAAGTGATCAGCACACTGGCAAGACTATGATTAATCCCCGAATCCCTAATTAGTCTTAAACCATACAGATGTTAGGTCGTATCACTTATATGTATACAACAAAAATAAATAGAAGACTTAGACATAAGTGCACATTAAACGTAATAAAGTCTATTGGTTCTATAACTAAATTCATTTACTTATACACTTATATAGAGGATAGTAATCAAGTTGATTCAACTCGGTCTCTGTTGAGTTTAAGTCAAATTTTGAATAGTTTAAGCTTGAGTTTGGATTTGAACTTAATCGAGTCTAACATAACATTATGTTCAAGGTCGACAAGGTAAAGTGATAAACTTTTAATAATATATGAATAATAAAATAGTAAATATGAATAAGTTTGATTAGGCTCGCAAACCTATCAAGCTAAATAATAAAGAATTTGAGTTCAATTCAACTAGTTACGTAAGTAGTTCAAGTTCGAATTCGATTCTACTTAAACTAAGTGAATTTCGAACAATTTTTAAAAATTTGGAGTAACTCATAAGTATACTTAATTCAAATTGATTCAACTCATTTACATCCTTGAATCTATTTATGTATAGATTTATGAACTTCAATTCAATTTAATAACTATTTATTTTAGAATGTGGAGAATAATGAGCCGCGTTGAATTTGATTAGAAATTTAAAGTAGTAGAGCAACTTGCATGAGCCACACACAGCGCCTAGATATCACTTTTTTGTATTCGTTTTTTTTTTTTTGAAATGACATCAGAGGTTTTCAAAAATGAAATTATGCATGCGTATAAAAAGGATTCGCCTTTTTAAAAATTTGGTCTAAATCAAGAATGAATTTTTTACTAGACATATAGTTATTCGGTGTTTTTATTTTGTTTTAAAAGATGTGAGCATTTTTTTTATGAAAAATCAAAAATTATTTATTTTATATTTTTAACAAATCATCTAATTTTTTCGTAATTTTTTAATAATAAAAGAATTTTAAATTTATAAAAACACAAACTAATTTATCTAAAATAACGTTTTTATTAAAATAAAAATTAATTTTAAAATTGTAAGCATCAATTATCTTAAAAATAAATATAATATTTTTATATTTTTTATAAATTAAATATGTTTTTATAAGATTTATAAGTATATAAATTTATAAATTTGTTTTTGTCATTTCAATATTTATTATTATAATTATTTTTCATAAAATTTAAGATTTTTTTACCATTTAAAAAGTGATAGTATCGGGCTCAACATGATGATCCTAAGAGATCATAGGTTGTTTGGGTTGCCAATCAACAAGAACTGCCGGGAGTGCCAGAAGGACAAACCTTCCCCACCAACCAGCCAATGCCCAACCTCAATCCACTAACCCTTCTTAAGGGAGGTAAGCTCTAGCGATAAATCAAATTCCATACCTCAATAACCCAGCTGTGGTGCAACAATTGTTTGAAACTTATCATGATCTGAGGTAACAAATGGGCGACCTAAGGCAAATGATGAGCCAAGTTTCCCAACCACTTCCACCTAAGACAGTAGTTCCAGTGGCGGTAAGGAATGAGTCGGCCTGATCCTAAGCTCCTAGAAAATAGACTCCAATAAGGGGTGTTAGTGTTCACAATAAAGGAAAAACAATGGTGGAAAGTGATTCGGATGAGACAAATAGTTTTGAAGGAGAAAATCTGGCTAGACATGCATATGACCTCGATAAGCAGGTGTGAAAGGTGCTAAGTGGAATGGGCATTAAAGGAAAGCTGCGGGACTTTGGTCATAACACTAAGTCTCTATTGTCGGGCTCTATCCTTGAGAAAGACTATCCTAGAAAATTCAATATGATCACTCATTATGACCATTTCGATGGAACAACGTGCCCTACTATCCATGTGAACAAGTTTTGCATGTAAATCTATGCCTAAACTTACAAGGACCAAGTTTGGTGTAAGGGATTTTCATAAACCCTCAAAGGGGTGGCACAAATTTGGTATTTGTCACTCAAGTCCAACTCTATTAAAAGCTTCAAACAATTATCTAATGCTTTCCAAGCTAGATTCATAGCTTCCATGGACCACACCAAGGTCTCCACGGATTTGATAACAATAAGGCAGATGGGTGGAGAAAGCCTATGGGAGTACATTGAAAGGTTTAACAAAGAGGTCAACATGGTGGAAGACCTTCAATACCCGATCACCTACTCATCCTTGTTAAATAACAAAACCAAGAGGATTACAAGAAATGCTTTTGGAAGCAAAGTCAGATTCCTTATAAGAGATCATAGCCATTGAAAGGGGGCAAATTAGATTGGAGGAAGGGCTACAAGGGCTAGAGGAGCGCAATACAAGGAGGAAAGATATGGACAAAAGTGACCAGAGAAGCAAGGGAGGAGGTAATCATAGAAGTATATATATGAAAAGGTTCAATCCAGAAAAGATTAGGACCTTCACTCCACTCTCTACTTCCCGATCCAATGTGCTCATGTGGATTAAGAAAACTGGAGAAAGTGTCCAATGGCCCAAGAAAATGAGCAGTACTTGAAAAAATAGGTAGGACAGCTCTAAGTACTGTGAGTTCCATGAGGATAAAGGACATGGCATGGAGTATTATTGGAACTTAAAATAAGAGATTGAAAAGTTGATCTAAAAGGGAGTTCTATGAATAATGAAGTTGGTTCAAAAAGGGAGAGATCAAGATGAGAAAGATTTGAGTAAGGGGTGATGTTATGAATATGACTATATATCCCAAGATAGGAGTATATTGAGATAAATCAATGTAATATTTAGGGGAAATTATGATGGAGACAACTCGACCCAAAGGAAAAAAGCGGTCCGGGACATAAATTCTCCCCGCATGGTGGGTTTGATCAGCTAGGGACAGGCCACACTATCTTCTCACCCATCTACTTGGTGCCCAATCATATTCACTAAAAAGGATGCAAACCATGTTTAACATCCACACAATGATGCATTGGTGATCAAGGGGTACATCAATAATTTCAAGGTCAGTAGAATCCTGGTTGATGACGACAGCTTTGTGAACATGGTAACAATGGAAGTATTTAGAAAGTTGGGGTTATAAGAGCGTGACTTGGGAGTTGTGGCTACACCTTTGGTGGGAATTGGAAAGCAAATGGTGAAGATAAAAGGAGTTGTGAGGTGGAGTTGGGAGATGATGAGTTCATAAGAGAGGTGAAAGTTGTATTCATGGTAGTAAATATTCCTTTTGAGTATAACTTCATATTAGAAGGTCGTATCTCTACCAGACTGGTGCCATACTAAGCATATATCACCTAGCACTTAAAATACCTAATCCACGAGGATTGGCAATAGCTCAGGGGTGTCAAGAAATAGCTAGGAGGGTATACTTCAACACTTTGAAGGGTGTGAACTTGGCTTTGCATCTAGAAGAAGCTCTCCCCCTAGTGAGATGTCTAGCAAACCTAGTGGTGAGACACACAAGGTCCGCACTAGTTAGGGTCACCTCATAGTTAGGACTGAAATGATGTCATTGATGTTAGAAGGAATAACTTCTTTGTTGAACAAGGAGTTGAGTGTGTTCGCTGTTAGCAGTGTATGCCCTAGAGCTTACACTCAGCATGTGAATGTAAATGAAAACCTAACTGGCTTTAATATATATGTTCTTTAAGTTGATACATTCCTAGTATCGAACATATATATGTCCCTTAAGTATTCTGTAAGGAATCTATTCTCAAAAAGTTTGAGAATATGAATGATAGATTGCCCTTTTAACAGATGCTTTAAAGGTTGTTCATGGTCATAGGATTATTGGTAAGGACGCCATTAATCTGGAAGACCATCACTTCTATTGTCATCCATGATAAGTATGAGATACTTATTGGTATGGAGGTAGTGAGTCTCATGCTAAAGGCATATGGTGTAATGACAACACATGAGCACACTCATGAGATGAGTGAGTTGAACAATGACGTTAGATGATGGATACGTAGGTCGTTACCTACTAGTCAATATCGCATCATCTAGATCATGATAACACATATAATTCTTAGATTTGAGGTGACATGTTATTTGACATGTTAATGACTATGATTTGTTATTGTTTACATCCAATGCTAGTCACGTATTGGTATATGGAATGTGGTGGCCATAATCAGTGTTATGTTGGGATAAATGTTTAACCAAGAAAGAATTCATTAATTTGGATATTTTTTTTCAAAAAGTTGATTTAAAAAAAAAAATCATTCAATTAAATTAAAAAATTTCTAAAAATGTTTACAGCTTCCAATATTATCCAATAATAATAATGTCAAACAATGGACTATTTACATCACTTGGATTTTGCATTTTTTTTATATAAATTTTAAATTGGACTTATTTGATAATGGATATCGTTTTAGGTCATTTGATGATCCATTTTAATTTGACTCTTTTTCACTACACTCTTTGGTGAAATTGCAATTAGGCTTAGTCTTATTTCTTTGAAGGCCTAATTGAACTGTTATTTTAACTGTAAATTCCATGAATTTTACATGTTTGGACTTAAATATTGGGGTTGAATGATGGACTTTTACATTAATTGAGCTTTATTTACAAAATTAAAAAGGGACCTCAAGTAGCCACGACTCTCTTAGCTTTCAAAATTTAAATATTTTTACATATAAAATTATAAATTTTTTGTTATTTATTGCATTCAACTCCTTCATTTTTAATAAAATTTCTTTAAATATATACAAATTAGCCTAATTATAATATATTACAAAAAAAAAATGCTCTTCCAACTTTGTCACTATCTTTGTAATATCAAATTATATTTTTCTTGGTGAAGGATTTTAAATTAAATTACTCACCTCCACCAAACTACTGCATAGTTTCAAATTATGGATTTTTCACACTACTCCAAGTTAGTTTAGGTTTATCTCTCTCTTTTTTATCCACATCTACTCTAAAATATTCTAATTTTCTAATTGGTGCATCTAAAAATCTACGCCGTGTATATCTGAACCATCTTAATCAGTAAAAATCAGTTTTAATGAATAAAAAAAATTTAAGTTCAACAAAAATCAATTGAAAAGAACATGGAGTCTAAAAAAGTCTCAAAATCATTTATAATCAATTTTAATTAATAAAAATCAATTTCAATCAATAAAAATAATTTTAATTCAAAAGAAAAGAACAAGGTCTAAGTTATAAAAACTGAATTCTATATAATAATGTTATACTAAAAATGAACATACTTTATTAAAACTCTTATTTTTGTTAAAAATCTTAATAAAAATAGAAACAATTCTAAAATCTATTCAACTTTCTAATTTAAAACAAACAAAATTAGGAAAATCAATAAATTTATAATCTAGAAATTAAACAAAAATAATTTTAAAAATATATTTTCTTTTTCTTAACTGTAGCACGTGTAAGTCCTTTTAAGGTTTGCGTGGCCAATGATTCTTTTTCTTGTAAAGTGAGGGGAACTTTCTACCCAACTTCTATAAATAGGACTCCATTTCCTGAAACTTTCATTATTTATCTTACAAAGCTAAATAAAGAAAGAAAAAAAAAAATCAATCTCATAAAGTCTTCTCCTTCAAAAAAAAAAAGAAGGAAATAATGCAAGTTTTTCACATGAATAAAGGAGATGGTGAAACTAGTTACGCCAAAAATTCAAATGTTCAGGTTCACTTGACTTACTTTTATTAATTAAAATTAATTTTTAATTTTTAAAATTAATTTTATTGAATATTATTTTTTTTTGAAACGAAGAAAATAGGAGCATTGTCATAGTGATTTTGTCTAATTCGATTAAATTGTCTTTTTATTAATACATATCATATTTTTTATATTTCATAAATAAAATAAATAATTTTATTAATTAAATAAATTTATTCTAACTACAGTAAAAATCTGATGTGAAAATTACTTCACAAAAAAATATAATATAATTATTTAATTATTTTTGCAGAGCAACATAATATTAATTGGAAAGCCAGTAATGGAGGAAGCAATACTAGAAATGCTAAACATTCTTAATATTCCAAAAAGTATTGGAATAGCAGATTTGGGTTGTTCATCTGGGCCAAATACTTTAAAAGTAATTTATGATATAATTGAAATTATTTACAAAAAATGCAAAGAATTGAATTATCAAACAACACCAGAACTTAGGGTTTGTTTAAATGATCTTCCTTGCAATGATTTCAATTTTATTTTTGAGTTATTGCCAAATTTTTATAAAAAATTAAAGGAAGAAAAAGGTATTGGATTTGGACCTTGTTTTATTTCAGCTATGCCTGGTTCTTTTTATGGAAGATTGTTTCCTGCTAAAAGTCTTCATTGTGTTCACTCTTCTTCTAGTCTTCACTGGCTCTCACAGGTTGGTTTCACTGTGTGTGTATATGCTCAATCTGGAACAATAAAAAATTTTATTTATTTATTTATTTATTTTTTGATAATGGTTGTCAATGGAGAAAAGCGTAGCTAATTTAACATGAGGATACCCTTTTATTAATATATAAATAATATTTTATCTCTTACTTATTCAAAATCCAAATTTAAATAAAATATAGAACTATAAATATTAATTGTTTATTTCTTGAAAAGAAAAATTTACTCAAGAGGGTCTAGTTGAATTGTTATAAATTCTTCCAATTTAATTATAAATTATAAATTTAAATTGTGAATATATAACTATTTTAAAACTCTTGAGAAAATATTTGACCGTTCTAGTGGGTTCTATCCGATACGAACACGATCAATTTTGTGATTTAACGTTTATAAAAAAAAAAAAGAAAAAGGGATGACTATTTTGATCAGATTGCACCTAATAGTACATAAAAAATTTTATGTATATAACTTTTTTTTTCTCTACCATGTGAATAGTACCAACCTAATTAAGTCACATGCATTATTGTACTATATGGTCCTAATGCGTACCTAGGAGTTGTTTGTTATTAAATTTGATAAAAATATTTTGGATTTAATTTTTATATTTTATTTAAAATTGTTTTATTTAAAAAAAAACAGATAATTTGATATTTCTTTTTAAAATAAGTTTGAAAAATCACTTAATTAAAATTTAAAAACATTTTTATAGTTTTCAATAAGAATGCTAAATAGGTTCTTAATTTAATAATTTTATAAAATTATATTTAATTCTCTCAAAATTTTAGAATAAATATAAAATATATAAAAATTTTAAAATTCTGTGTAATTTTTTTAAAAAATTGATTTTTAAATAATGGCCCCGACATTATGACGAATAATGCAATAATTTTTGAGCTGATAGTTTCTTTTTTTAAAAAAGGGTTGATAATAACAAGTTACTCATTTTTTTTTAATACAGGTTCCACAAGGTTTAGATACAAGAAGTGAACCCATCAACAAAGGGAAAATATATATATCAAAAAGTAGCTCAGATGGTGTGTTGAAAGCATATTATGAACAATTTCAAAAGGATTTTTCAGTTTTTCTGAAATCACGTTCAATTGAATTAGTCTCTGGTGGCTGTATGATTTTGTCTTTCATGGGCAGAAGATCTTCTGATCCTACCACTGATGAGAGTTGTTATCAGTGGGAACTCTTAGCTCATGCACTTATGGCCTTGGCTTCTCAGGTATACTTGGCAAATATGCAAAAAGAATAAGATTATTGTTAATTATATAATTAAATTTATTTACAGGGATTGATTGAAGAGGAAAAGATAGATAATTTCAACGCAGCTTATTATGCACCAAGTGCAGAAGAAATAAAATTTGAGGTAAAAAAAGAAGGTTCTTTTATAATTGATCGTATTGAAGCTTTTGAAATTGATTGGGATGGAGGGTCTTCATCATCAGAATTTTCTATACTTTCACCTGGGCAAAGAGTGGCCAAATCAATCAGAGCTGTGGTGGAATCAATGCTTGAATCTCATTTTGGAATTCATATTATGAATGATTTATTTAAGATTTATGCTGATTTAGTGGATGATTATTTGTCTAAGAATAAAACTAAGTATATCAATTTAGTTATTTCATTATTT
>CAOJBK012916787.1:0-10767 GCA_948294925.1 Codiaeum variegatum
TTATTAAATTAATTTGGGTTAGACTAGTAATTAAATTTACAAAGATCCTAGCATATCTTGAAGTCTAATTTATTATTGGTTTTATTTAATTATGTCATAGTTTATATTGGATACAAATGGGCATGACTAAATTGATATGGATTATGGTTGATAATAAATTAATTACATGTGATGTGATTAATTAAAGGCTAATGTGATCCCTACTAATCACTTGTGCTAATAATATTGACTATTGACTAATTAATTAGTCATTAAGTCAATTGGTTACTAGCACAAGTAAGCTACATAACCTTGCCTAACTTTTCCTTAACTTAAGAAAGATTTAGGTTTAAGAGTATGGGTATATAAGTGGGTTTGATCTTCATTTGCTACAATAATTTTTTAAATCTACACTATTTATCTTCTTTTCAAGAAGCTAGAGAAAGAAGCACTCATAAATAAGAGAGAGAAAGTTCAAATTTCACACACCATTTAGTGAGAGAGAGTTTATTCTTGAAGAAAGCTTCTTTAATTATAAACTCTACATCTAAATCCTTAGGAAGGAGAGTGTGTGTTTAACCAAATTCCAAACACAATCCCTAAGGTCTCAAGTTCTCAAGCAAGAAGTAAGAACCAATAAATTGGGTGACCAAAAGAGGGTTCAAGTTTTTTCAAAGAGGAAAGGAGACACAAGCCAAGGGATAGCTTCGGTGTGAGTCAAACTAGAGGCTTCATATATGATGAGCTAAACGAATGAAGGAGTTGAGGTATTTGATACATTCTAACCCTTCTTTATAACTATTGTGTTTTGCATAATAATTGATAAATATCCTTGATGTTGAATATAGGTCCACTTAGGGTTTAGTAATTTGTAAAAGTGTTTAATGAATATCTGTCAAAAGGGTTTTGGCATAGTAAATGTTTTTTAAAAGTTTTTAAAAATAAAAAAATGAGTAACATCGAATTTTCGTAAGCAAAAAAAAATCTTTTGTGCTTTCGTTGCCCGACTCCGTATTCTCCCTTCACAGGCTTCACTAGAAATAGCAAGTTTAAATCTAGAACATTCAAAAGCTTATAGGTTTGTTGTGTTTGCTAGAGTTAGACGCACAAACACCTAGGGTTTTATAATTTTCATTAATTCTTCATGCTTTTTCTAATTGAATAAGATTGAGAAGAGATTCTCTTCCCTTAACTTAGAAATTAGGGGTTTAATTACTTAAGAAAGAATTAAACCTGGTTTTGTGAAAAATCCTACATGATGATTAATTGACATATTCATTGGACGGTTGGTTAAACGTGCAATTTGAGTTAATACGAGTCAAAATCTAGGTAGATGCTTTAATCCATCATTGATTTCCATATTTGATTTTCAAATTCTTTAGAATTTTATTAAGTGCAAGTTTAGTTTTTAAAGTTTTCATAGTTTGAAATTATTTCATAAACTCAAAAATTATTATGAGCTAGATAATAGATTAGGAGATTGAGTTAGTGCTTGGTCAAATAAATCAACGAATCCCTTGGGATAACCATACCAGGACTTGCCGATTTTACTACTTGATACGACCACATGCACTTACGGGTGTCGCAATCAGAGCGCATCAAGTTTTTGGCACGGTTACAGGGGACACTTGTATGCAATATTAGTGATATAATAGCGACTATTGATCTAGTCTTTTATTTATATTTGTTTATTTTCATTTATTTTCATTTGCTTTTCCTATTTTACCTTTTTGTTTGTTTTAAGTTTTTATTATAGAAAAGAATCTCTCCATGGATGATTGGTATTATCAACAATGGAGTTCCTACCCGAATCAAGAATGAGAGCATACGAGAAGTCATTATTACAATAATAGATACATAGATCAAAATGATTTTCCAAATGAATATGGATGGGGAGCATAAGAGAAGTCATCCCTTGAGCTTGCAGTGGAACGATTTGTGGAGTCTATGGAGAATTGGGGGAAGGATGTGCTAAACAAAAGTATTGTATTGGAAAAAACCTCCCCAACTCAATTTGAGGTAGAGCCACTGTAGGGGATGATGAGCAAGAAGAGCATAGATTAGAAGAGATGTTTATAAAAATAGTGGAAGCTACCGATAGTAGATTTCAGAGCATAGACGAGGTAATGGAAAACAATAAACCCCTCTTTGCAACCTAGAAGCTCAAGTTGGGAAAATTTTAGAGTACCTACAATCCTTACCAATAGACAATTTACCCAACTATGTTAATGCCATCCTGGAGGAGCGACAAAAGATCACTATCACCTGGTGGTTGTAGGATGATGATGAAGATGAGAATGGTGAGAAATATGACATGGATGAAGTGGGAACAAGTGTTGAAAATATCCCACCCATAATCCAAACATCCACCCTTCCTATAACCCAAATTCCAACCACTGAACACCCCACCACACCATGCTTTACACCATTACCACCCTTATCAAAATGTTTAGTTGTTGGAGAAACAAGTATGTGGCCAGTATTTGTGGTCTGTACTTTATAGAAGGAAATCTACTCTATAGAGGTGTTAGAATAACAATTGAGTGCATTTGGGTGGCACATTAGCGAATTACAAAGAATGGAGAAAGAAGATGTCATATTCAGTCTATTAGAAGCTTAACTAGCATGCTCCATCATAAGACAATGGGTAACTCTCTTTGATGATGGTTCCAAACCTCACAGGCTCAAGTATGTACCATATAGAGAACTAAAAATATTGTTTGTTACTAAATGAAGGCTATGTAAGGGAAAACTCCCTTAAATACTCTTCTTTGTTTTGATTTATAGAGTTATCCTTAACTTCCTTAGTGGAAGATGAATAACAATAACGTCCAGCTAATACGATGTTAAAGAAACACTAAATGGGAGGTAACCCATTAATCATTTAAAATTTTCTTACTCTTCTTTAATGTTTACTTTCTTGCATTTTTATTTTATGATAATCTTCACCTTCTTCTTTTGTGGTTTCCATGTGAAACCCAAACAAACCATGGTTTGTAATGCTTAAATTCTCTACTTTAGCATTGATTTTATTTTTAAGGAAGGTTGGATATCTTCTATTTCAGGGCAATAATCTTCCTTCTCGCCCTTTTGTTTATTATTTTTACACACATTGGGGATAATATGTAGTTTAAGTGTGGGGGTGATTTATTGTATGCATGCATGATTGTTTGATCATTAACTTTTGTTGATTGATTTTTTTTTTTCGATTATGCATGAATGCCTGAAACTGGAATAGAAAAACTTATCATAACACATTACAAGTTCTAATTGCATTTTGATAGGACTTAAAATTTGGGGAATTTTTTTTAAATCACTCCCATAGACACGAGTTTTCACATATGACTTTGGTTTTTGGTTAAACTTAGCACCTAGGGGCTAATAGTAGGCATCCACTAAGCATGGTTCCCACGATTAGGTTCTAAGGCATTTAGTCACTGTTGGGTGTCTAATCTTTTTCTTTGGTATGAGTTAGGTTAAGAAACTAGAGCTAGTAACTAAAGTTTTTAGTTTATTTTCTTAGGAAGCAAAAAAAATACAAAAATATTTTGCACTAATGAGAAAAATGTGCGAAAAGAAAAATTAGCGACTTTGAAAATTACAACATATTTTGCGGGTTTCGTATTACGCAAAGCGATATCTAAAAAGTGAAACCTTGAATAATGCTAGTAGTTGGCTAAACAAGTTCATGACTAGTCGAGTAACTGAGGGTCGGCACTATAAAGTGTTTACCTTCGCGTCAAAAGACTAGTGACAGGTTTAGCTAAGTCGGGTCCCTTAAACAATTGAGAAAATTCATAATGTGCATACTAAGTTAACAAAGAAAGTTTTCAATTCTCAAGAAAGTTTGATCGAGTGAGTTAGGGAATGCTTAGGATGAGAACTAAATGTAAACATGTTTTAGGGATTAGACGCTTGATTGTGTGATTGAATCACATTAGAACTAGGTTATTAGAGTAGTGCCTTCAAGGATTCCAAACTCGATTACCTAGTCCTTAGTTTAACCATGAAAATGAAGCATTATGAAACCTATACGTCTATGTTAGTGATTTTAAGTCTTTTTATTTATTTAAATTTTTGAGTCCTTGATTATTGCGAGTGGAATGTGTATTGATTGTGCTTAGGTTTGCGTGAGGACAAGCAAATGTATGAGTGTGGGGAGTTTGATAAATGGAAAATTACACATTATTTACCCCTATATTCTTGGTGAATTTTGCATTTTAAATTGAATTTGATGTGTCTATTTCAGTGTTTTCATCCACTTCTAGGTAATTAAATTAATTTCGGAGCTATGAGGAACTATTTCAAGGTTCTGGCTCGAAAGGCAAGGAAAATGTGCCAAAATGGAGCAAAAAATAAAGTCGCACGGCTGTCTCACGGTCTTCCTCACGACCTGTGAGACAGCTTATGATAAATCTTGAAGAATGGAGAAACAATAGCTTTTCACGGGCGGTGTCACGGGCTGTGACAACGCCAGTGAGAGCTCACTGTCCACTCTACAAAAATCTGACTAGTTAGAACATGTTTTTGTATTTTAAGCATAAATTGAGCTACAAAACTCTAATTGAGGTGATTTAGGCACCATTATAAATTTAAGAGAATGTTCTACAACTTTAAAGATGACTACAAAGTTAAATTCTTTCATCGTCATATCTAAAATTTGCATGAAAGTTAGATGTGTGATTCTTAGTACCTTTCTAACTTATGTTGACGTGATGAAATTGGTCAATCCATACTTGAAACCTATCTAAACCCTAATGAGCCTTAAAGAACTATAAAAGGACATCATTTATATCAGATGTATGGGCTCTCTCTTGGGGTTTTGGGCAGCCACCCCCTCAATGGATTAGAGAAAGAAAAGTGAAGAATTTCCATTGTGAAGATTGAAAGTTGTAGACTTTGGAGAAAGAATGAAGTTTCAAGAGGGGATTTCTCATTGTCTATTGATTGTTTGAGTTTTCTCTACCTCCTTTTGTATTTTCTTTTTCAATGTTGTGCTATGGATTAATTTGTTCATTCATCTAGATATTAGAACCCTAATTTGGATTGTATGAATTGAATATTTTGTTTTGCATCAATTTCATCTTTAGATTGCCTTATTTTCATGATTTATGATTTTTATTCTAATTTTTAATTACTTGTTTGTTAATTGGATATTCATTCTATATTAGATGAGTAGAGATAACCAAATATAGATTGATCACTCATGGAAGTAGGGAATTGGTTAGGGAGCTAGAGATAGACCTACAATACTTATTTGGATGTTATTCTCTTGAAATTATTCCTACTTCTATTTGATTATAGGTTGTGAAGAGATTCCCCTATAATACTTAGGAAGTTAGGGATTTAATCACTGGAGAAAGGTTTATATCGATATAGTGAGAGTCCAATTCAATTCATTATTTGAATGATTCATACCATTATTATTGACATGATTAATAGTTTAGGAGGATTCAACATCTAGATGAAATTCACCATTGATTTTCTGTCATCTATCCTTTATTGCTTTCACATGTTAGTTTTAATTAATTTAGCATAATTAACTTCAAATTGGGTTCAACTAGACACTAGTTTAAGTTTGAGCTAGTACTTCTGTTTGTGTCTCAGTGGATCGACCTCGTTACTACTATATTACATAAACAATAGGTGCACTTGCTTAGAGCCAGGGTAGAACTAGCCGTCGAGCTTTATAAATTGTAAAACCCTCGGTATTACCTCTCGGTGCATCAATAAGGTTATGATTGATTTTATTGCTAATTTACCCCCTCCGACATCTGTCAAAGGGGTAAGGAGTTTTCTTGACCATGTTGCTTTTTATAAGAGATTGATAAAATATTTCTCCAAGATTATCCAACCTTAGAGTAGGCTATAAAGGAAGGATGACCCTTTTGAATTTTATGATAAATGCATGGAAGCTTTCCATACTTTGAAGGTGAAGTTGACTACTACTCCTATTAATGTTGCCCCCGATTGGACTTTACCTTTTGAACTTATGTGTGATGCATCGAATTATACATTAAGGATTGTTTTAGGCCAAAGGGTTGATAAATCTTTAAGAGTCATATATTATGCAAGTTTAACCCTTTCTAGACCTCAATTGAATTACACTACCACTAAAAAAGAGATGCTTGCAATTATTTTTGCATTAAATAAGTTTAGAGCATACTTTGTTGTTTTTAAAGTCATAATTAGTACTGATCATTTAGCTCTGAAATATTTACTAACATAACAACATGTAAAAACTCATTTGATTAGGTGGGTGTTACTAATTAAAGAATTTGATTGTGAAATAAAAGATAAGAAGGGTAGTGAGAGCGTAGTTACTGATCACTTATCTAAGTTAATATTCTCATCCAATAATGAGCTTGAATTGAGTAACACTACCAAATACTTAGAAGCATTTCCTGATGAACAATTATTTGCATTGTCACAAACCCCATGGTTTGTTGACATTGCTAATTATCTTGCATGTGGTATAGTAAAGGATGACATGTCATTTCAAGAAAAGAAATGATGTTTTCATATTTACAAATTTTATTTATGGGATGAGTCTTATTTGTTTATAATTTGCAGGGATGAAATCATTTAATGATGTGTTTTGGAGGAGGAGTAGGTTAGTGTTTTGAAGTTTTGTCATGATATGAATTATGGTGAATAGTTTAGAGGCAAGGATATTACTGGGAAAGTCTTCCAAAGTGATATATATTGACCTACTTATTTAAAGATGCACATTCTTATTGTAAACAATGTGCTAGATGCCAAAGAATAGGCAATATAGTAAGAAAGAAATGAGATGCCCTAAACAAATTTTGCTGTGGTTGAGATTTTTTATGTATGGGGCATCAATTTCATGGGATCATTTCCCATTTATTTTAGATGTCATTATATTTTGGTTGGTGTTGATTATGTTTCAAAATGGGAGGAAGCAATTCCTATCCAGACTAACAATGCTAATGTTGTGGTTAGTTTGTCAAAGATTTTATCTTTAACAGGTATGGCACATCAAGAGTGATTGTTAGTGATAGAGGGTCACTTTTGTAATAGAGTTTTGGAGAAATTGATGAGAAAACATGGTGTTAGGAATAAAATGGCTACTATGTATCATCCTCAAACTTTGGGAGAAGTCGAAACCTCGAACAAGCAGTTAAAGGGAATCATTGAGAAAATGGTCAACTCTTCAAGGAAAGATTGGTCAAATCGAGTTAATGAAGCTATATGGGAATATAGGACTGTATTCAAAATGCCAATTGGCATGAGTCCTCTTAGGATAGTATTTGGCAAGGTATAATGCATATTAGGTAATTAAGGCCCTAAACTTTGATATGGACAAGGTTAAGGGGAAGAGGATGTTACAGTTATCAGAGTTGGATGAGCTTTGGAATGAGGCATATGAAATTATGAGGATTTACTAGGAGAGGAAAAAGGTTCTTCATGATTGGAAGCTTGTTCGTAAGCATTTCAAACCATGTATGAAAGTCTTACTCATTAACTCCTATGTTAAACTTTTTCCTGGAAAATTGAAATCACGTTGGAGTGGTCCTTTTGAGGTAGTTCATATGTATCCTTCAGGAGTATTCAAACTACTTAACTCAAGAATTAATTAGAAAGCTACGGTTAATAAACATAGAGTTAAGCAATATTTTGGTAGTTTGGATGAAATCAAGGTAACTAAATGCAACCTGCTCCAAGATCCTTAAGTTCTTGTGTAATGTCCAGCGAAGATGACGCTAAAGAGGTGCTTAATAGGAGGCAATCCACTAATTTAAATTGTTTTTAAGTTTCTTTTTCTTTTAATTTGTGTTTATAAGTCTGTTGTCAAGAGATAATGCATGGGTATGGTTGTTTTTAGTTGTGATTTTGCAAGAATTTCTAAGGTTTAAAGAGCTAAATTGTTAGTCGAAGAGTGTGGTGAGTTAGAATTGTTGAAATTTGGTTTGCCTTAAGGTTTTTAGAAACAGTAAATGGCACAAGCTGGAACCTCAAGGGCACGGGGGTATGCCAAACCCTTTTATCCCACACACCTAACTATTTCTCAAGTTTCAAATTTTTAATTCAGCACAGGTCAAATTACAATGACACGGGGCCGTGTACCATGAAATCACCCTATACAAAAATATCATTTTGGCACAGCCAAAATTAATTTGGCACGGGTTGTGCACCCATAAATTGCCCTGTGAATTTACCTACAATTATGCAATTTCAAGGAAGTTTTAAAACCTAAAGTTTCCTTATCTCACTCTCACGTACACAAATCAATTAAGGAAAGGATCTCTCTAAACCCTAAATATAAATCACACAATTGTCTCTTTTCTCTTCTATATCTTTGATCTTTGGATTAATTTATCACCAATTCAACACTTCTTCTCTATCATATTTTTTTCCCTAGAACAATCAAGTAAGTTTGAGTTACTCTTTATTTTTAATTTCTCTATATCTTGGAGGAATGATTTAGGGTTAGAAATTCATATGATTAATGTTTGAATGGAATTAATTGATTGATTGACTCGCTTTTTCACCCAAATCGTACTTAAAATGTAAGGTTCCTTGATGAATGAATTGTTTGAAAACCATGAACCCTAATTTGTAGTATGGCATGCTTAGGGATGAAATTTTTATTGGAATTGATAACTAAGTGGATTAATTGCTTTATTTTGAATTTCTTGATTGTTTTAGGGTTTGAATGGTGTATGATTTTTCTAAATCTTTATCTAAATATGTTGCCTACCAAGTGTTAAATGAAAGGCCTAAGTGAAATTGTGCATAATTTTTGAAAGTTTTGATCATCGAATTGGCATTTAAATTATATATTTAGTAATTTATGAGAAAAATTAGGCATTGACAATTGATGCTTTATTGGGTTTCAAGCATGCGCTTTGTTTGTTGGACTATGATTTACCAAGCTAATATTTTGGACTATATTTGGCTTGTGTCATTTTAGATTGTTTGCTTTAATTTTCAAATGGCTAAAGATAGGAAAGGAAAAGTAGTGGAAGAGGATAAGGGAAAGAAGAGAGCACAAAGCTCTATTTCAACAAATCCACTGGCACTTGTACAACATGCACCCATTGACAGGTCATTCATTATGGGGCACCACAATTTGAGATTCAATGAGAGGGAGGCTCATGAGAGGTTCAATGAGTTAACAAACAAACCCTTTTTACCACATTGGTTGGTTGATTGGACTGGACTAGAGGGTACCCCACTTCATGCTGAGTTGAGGAAATTCACTGAGTTGTCGGGTTGGAGGAACCTTTTTGAGGTTCGAGAGACTACTTACCACAAGCCGGCATTGGAATTCTATTATACTCTGAAGCATGAACAGAAGCGGTATAATGCGAACAAGTGGTTGAGTTCTGCCTCAATGGTAATAGTTATAGGATGTTAGTTGCTGAATTTGCTAAGCATTTTGGGTTGTATACATGAGAAGAGATCAATTCTCCAATCTATAAAGACTCTATTATTAATTGGCAAAAGAATGAAGAGATAGATTCTTAGTGGAATAGGCACACTAGGATTATAGGCTATTTTTAGCTAAGTAAAGCGAAAGCAATGAGCTACAAGGATTTTTATATACATGTGATGCATAATTTGTTGTCCCACTCAATCACTACCCAACATAATTACACGTGCCATATGAAAATTGATGAATGGTTTATTTTAGGGAATATGAGAAAGGGAGTAAGCCTAAATGTTGCCTATTTTCTGTTGAAATTCTTCATGAACATAGCTAAGGGAAAGAAGAGGGGAGGTTCATTGGCAAATAGATCCTATGTTGCTCACTTATCTAGGAATTTGGGAGAGTTTAAGAAAGAAGATGGCTTTACTGTTGATGGGAAACTAGTGTTTATGGATTTAGAGAAGGTCTGACAGTTTGATAACAACTATACCAAGCTAGTTCCACTACCGCCTCATGCTTCTACTTATGATCCGAGACATCAGGTTCCACCTCCATCATCTGTTTTTATGCCTCCTTCTATTGCTAGTTTGAGTTCATCATCTTAGGCTGCTGGACCTAGTTTGAGTTCCATGCCACCATAGAATGTACCTTTTTTCATTAGTGGACATCAAATCAATTACATCGATTAGAGGAGCTTTCTTGGAGGTATGTATAAAGATCAAGGTGAATATGAGAGAAAGTCGATGCCACTTAATCTTTAAGTGTGTAGAATTAAGAGCCAAAGCTATTACGAGCAACAAGAGAACAAGCAAATGTTCCATCTCATGTGGTGCAATCAAGATTATATGGAATGGCTTATGAATGAACAAATACAAGAATGGGCTAGCCAGAATTTTGAGCCAAGGCGACCCCCACCTTGATCGATCAAGCGATACAAGATTTACTTGGATACTGAGTCCGAGGAAGATGACATGTCCACCGATTCAGATGATGATGGCATGGAGGAAATACCATCAAACGAGGATTGATTTGATTCTCTTTCACTCTAGAATAATGGGTTTTTAATTTTCTTTGCTTATATTTTTCTTTCTTTTATTTTTTCTTTTTATTTGGTACTTTAAACTAACTTTTCTACTTTCTATTATTCTGCTTTTCTTTTTATTTTAGATATTATAAATGTTGGAATAACCTTTAATGTTTTGTGAGTTTTCCTTTGGTGCTGAATTTATACCGATATGGATGCACGACTCATTCTTGGAGCCCTATTTTGTTGAATTTGACCATACTACTGTTTATTGGGCAAGTTTTTATTTTTCTTCTTTCCTTTTGATTTTATTTTTCTTTTAACATATTGAGGACAATGTGTATTTTAAGTGTGGGGGAGAGGTTTT
>CAOJBK012917446.1:0-14571 GCA_948294925.1 Codiaeum variegatum
ATGGCAGAAACAAGGATACAGTCACCTCCACTTTGGTGCCATAAGACTTGTTCTGTCCTATCATGGCAGAATGGGACTACTAGTCACAGCAAGGATGTCTCTTTTAGACAGCAGATTTCTAAAATATGAACATGCTGTAATAGGCTCAATTGTAACCACTCTCAACTCAGGGAGTGTAGTGCTAACATTTTTCCCTAATTACAAAACTTTTAAAAGCAAACATTACCCCAAATTGTGTCTTTTGAACTAAAGTCTATTGTGGTTATGCCAAACTACTGATACTCCATTTTCTTTTTCTACCCAAAATGTCACCATGTCTTTTAATAATGAGAATGTGGCCAACCTCAATGTTGTCCATGTTTCTGCTCCACCTCCCGACCTTGGTACCATACTAGATGACCATAACCTCTATTCCTCAAGCCTAAGAACAAACCATCCAAGGAAAAGTCCAAAACATAATGGCCCAAGTTGATTTCCAATAGCCTGTAATGTATTTACCTCCTCAAATTCTGATAAAGAGCCCATGGTAGAAGACATTACTTTGACTGTCGTCCCTACACAAGCTAACGGTGGGGTTATCGCTCCAACAGTCTCTCTTACGGATCCTTTCCATAAGAGGGCCCAAGATCATCCTCTCTTCAAGGTTATGGTTGAAAAGTATGAAGAGATGTAGAAGACTCTAAATACTATCAAGAAAAGAGATGACATAGTGGATGTCAGATCCCTTAGCATCTTTCCAAATGCAAGATTACCTCTAAAGTTTCAAATTATTGCGTTTAAAAATTTTGATGGCACAACAGCCCCAAAACTCATATCAAAATTTATGATGGTACCCTCTGTCCCTTAGGTGTGGATGGCCTACTACTAGCTTAGCTATTCCAATAATCACTTTCTAGTGTTTCCCTTAAATGTTTTGTTAACTTGGATGATTCTAAAAAATAGACATGGGAATCCTTTTGTAATATCTTTATAAAAAAAATCATTACAATATTAAAGTTGATGCTACAAGAAGAGATCTTGAAACCACTAAACATAATCCTAAAGAAACCTTTTCCTTATTCATTACAAGGTGGATGAAGAAAGCTTTGCAAATGGTAAGCAGGCCAACATAATCTGAAAAAGTTGACTTGGTTGTGAAAATTTTGGTCCTTGTGTATCGAGATAGACTGATCATTTAATACCTTTCATGTTTCAAACTGCTTATTACCACTACCTTTCGTATCAAAGATATAATTGATGTTGGGTCCCAAGTATCTTCCATTCCTTGTTTTGAAGCCTTTTTTAATGAGTAACTATCTGAAATTCCCCATTCAATTTTTTCGAATACTACATTAAAGATGGACTATTCGATAAAGTTGCTTTCTTTTCTGACAAAAAGGGGAACACTAATCCTTCCACCTTGATCCAACTAGCTACTGAGAAGCCTAATAATTAGTCCTTTGAAGAAAATCTAGTCTTGCTAGATTCTCAAATTGAAGCTGAATATAAAGAGTCATCCTGAGCTAGAGTCAACTAAATCTGAACTATTCGAGTTAGAACCTTTTGGGTCTTCCAAGTAACCCATCCCCTACTTTCAATTGTCAACTTCGTAGCATGACTTGTCCCCTTTTGAGGATAATAAATTGAGCAAGTTTTCTTAACTGTTTCTCTTTTTCCTTTTAGTGTATGTGAGTCTGAGTTTAATCAATTAGAAAAAGAGAATTTTAATAAAATAAATCAAATAACTGATGTTGTTAAAGAGCCCATTAAACATTTCAAAAATAATATTCATTGCATTTGCATGCTCAAAAAGGTTTAGTAAAGAGACAACCATAAAAAATTTCAAAGATTGCTTTACCTGGAAGCCTTGTCTCAATCCAAGTATTTCCATCCATAAGATACTAACTTATCTTGATTGCAAGCCTGTCAAACAAAAACTCAGGCAAACGAAATATGAATGGTCTCTCCCAATCATAAAGGAGGTTTCCAAATGACTACTATATGGTTTCATGCCAATCAACCACACATCCTAGGTGACGTCAACTACTTTACAAAGTGGATAGAAGCTACCTCTCAAGTACTTAACTCAAAGGATGCACAATTCATCCAGATAAACATCATCTCAAAATTATCATAGAAAATGGCTCCCACTTTTGAAAAGAAGTTTCCACACTTCTGTAAAAGGAAAAGATCAAACATCACAAGTCTTCTCTTTACAGACGACAAGAGAAAGGAAGTGCCAACAAAGCTCTCAAAAATACTAAAAAAAAAGAGATCAATAATCATAAAAGTTGGCATCTCTATTTTCCAAACACCTTCCTTGGGTACAAAACTACATTTAAATCAGCCATTAAGGCTAAACCTTACTCATTAGAGTATGGGACGGAAGCAGTCCTACTCATAGAATTCGAGGTTAAATCTGTACGAGTGCTCCAAGAAAGTCAACTCAATGAAGTTGAATGGTAAACCTACTGTGATCAACTCAACCACATCTATATGAAGGACATGGAAGCCCTTTACTTAGCACGAAACTGCCAACTCAAGCATGCAAGGCACTTCAACAAAAGGGTCAGAGACAGAAACCTACATGAAGGTGACTTGGAGCTAAAAAATTTGACAACCCACACTAGATCCTAAAGGAAAATTCAGATTTACCTCAAGCGGGCCATTCATCATCAAGAAGATCATGACTGATGAATGTCTCATCCTGATGGACATCGATGGTAAAAAATTCAATCATCTGACAAACTTGAATCAACTCAAGTGACACTTTTTTTTAGCATTGCATTTGCATCATCATCACAGTAACAAGAATTATGCGCACCTGATTCTCTAAAATCATATATTGTATTCTAAATTCAAGTTTTTAAAATCAATGTAAGGAGATATATAAGCAAACCTCATTAGGTATGGTCCAAAGCATATAATAAAACTCAATGCCTTTCATCTTTCATCACATTCAGGTTCTTTTACAAGCATGCAAAAATAAATGAATAAGAGAAAATCGAAAAAAAAAGAATGAAACCCCGCTAAGATGAAAACCCAAGTGGGCAGCTTAGGCAAAAACTAGGGTACAACCTCCTAGACTAAAAATTGAAAAGGAAGTCTAGGCAACAATTAAGGTAATTTGCTAAGTTGAAACCCTAAAATAGTGGCTTAGGCAAAAATTAGAGCTTTTAATCAAAATAATGAATTTTATTGAACTCTTATTCACTTTTTGAAACACGAAAAAGGGAATATTGAAAAATCCAACAAATCACTCATCCTCTATAAAAAAAAGGACATCCCTAGTGGACCTTCCAAAATAAAACTAACAAGTCACTCACCTTTCATCCTTTAAACATGTCTCAGACATAATAATTCCCTAAGGGAACCAATCTCATCCATAGAGGATCTCTTAAGCAATAACATTTCCCTAGTGGATTTCTTAGAACATAACCCTAGTGAGAAATAGATACAACTAGACCTCCAAAGGAGTTAGTCAATGACTATTCCCTAAGTGGAGTAAGCCAATACAGAGTTGATCACAAATCCCCAGTAGGAAAAAACCATTATCAAAATTAAGCAAAATCTTGGCCCAAGTAGCTAGTTCAACCACAAACTTTCCTTCACCCATATGAGGTATCAATCAATCCATTAACCCATCTCCCTAACCATTTGAATAAATAGGAAAAAGCATAAACCTTCACATATTATCCAAAGACACATCATTTGCTAGACCCTAGTATTTGAAAGGCGTCATAGCCATGGAAAATAGGTTCATCATATCACTTTCTATGACACTCAAACCTAAAAATCCTTCTCACTGAAGCAATCAACTGACAAAGCCTTCCCAACATCAGGCTCTAAACAATAAATCCATCAAAATTAGTAACAAGCTTAAACACATGTTCCATTAAGTCCTAGACACTCAAAAGCACCAAACAGTCTTCATAACCTGAAGCACCACCAAACCTTGTATGTTTAGGTTCTTGCATCATCCATGCATCATATGGTTGAAGTATGGCTCTACTTATGAGGGCAAATCATAAATACTTGGTTTCTCAAAAAATAACTTTCCATCCAATAAAACTTTAGGAAAAGGATAAAATTTCATACAAATGTCAAAGTTTTGCAAAGCTTTTATGAAACCAAGACCCATAGTGAGCCATACTCAGCATGCATCTCAAACATATCCCTCTAAATCCTAGCATCATCCTATACATATCTGGGGGGTATCCTCTCAAAGTAATCTTCACACCTAATGTAAAGGTACAATAACTATCTGTCAAAGCTCGGAATCTAATGAGGTCAAAGCCTCACTTGATATAACTTCAACATCTAACAAGCCTATAAGCTGATCACATGGAAATTGCAAATGTTTGGAAACTCTAACTTAGTCTCACTTAGCACTCTGTAAGTCTAGAAGCTGACATGTCATAAGTCCAGAATCTAACATGGTGATAAGCCCAGAACTTGATTAAGCCTATAAGCTGACATGGCATGATTCGATATGGCAATACCACAAGCCTAGAAGCTGACATAGCACCATCATAAGCCAAGAATTTGACATGGCACCTATGGGCTCACCATTATCACAATCACCTTCTACTTAAAGCTAATTTAGATGAAAAGGCAGCTGGAAACCCTTAATTTTGCACCATCAGGTCTAGCTAGTCAATACGAACCCACAGACGTAAACGGGGCCCAAATCAAACACAAAATAGGCCTAAAATTATACAAATATCAAAATTGTGTCAAACCAAACAATCCATAATCGAATCAAACCAAATTGACCTGAATCGAGTTGACTGAAACAGAATCGAACCAAACCGACCTGGCCTATGCACCAGTGGTCTGGCGCACAGATCCAGTTTCTGATGATTTTGTCTTAATTTTATCTATAAATTTGACCCCTCTGATCCCCATTTTAGATAAGTTAGAGATACTGAACCTCTGTAGAAATTTTAACTAAAACACAAAATACCCGAACCTTTGCCAAAATTTTTACCAAAATTTTGAATCACCTCTGGACTTACTCTTTGAGAGTTCTTTCCGAGCATAATAGAGAGCCGTTCCAACCTTATCAAACTATCCGAAGCATCGGTTCAACAGTCAAGAAAGCCAAAGGTAATGTGTCCAAATGGTAACATATTTTATTTGGTTTTGAATTAAAATTCTAAAATCTGACTTAAGTATATACATCTTCATTCAAAATTCTTTTTATTAATCTAAATCTGAAATGATTAATAGCCAAATTAGTGAAACTTTTTTATAACTAAATACGTTTAGCTCCTAAACAATACCAACCCATTTTTTGAAAAAAAAAACAACTCTCTCAAGAACGGAGAACAACATAGGATTTGATTCCTATTCAAAGGGATACTCTAGCAAGCAATTCATAGGCTTTAACTCTAAATTTTCAAAATTCCTTTGTCTTTTATTTTTCTTTATTATTTTATTTTGCTTCATTTTATCATTTGTATTCTATTGTTTAGACCATTTCCTTTACTTTTGTTATTCTGTAATATTTAGGGAATATGTGCCCTTCCTAGATATTTTTAGACTGGAGAAGGGATCCCCTTATTTATTTTTACTATTTTGATGTAATTATTCTCATTTTCTTTATTTTATTTTTGATCAACTTTTCAGGATGTGTGCCTTCCCTTTTTGATCTAAAGGAAGGACCCATGTTTACTTTTTTTTATCGCTTTTACTATTTTCATATTATAACTGTCATCTATGCCATATAATTGTTCATGTATCAATTAAAGTACGCTTTATGCCAAAATTATTTAGAAAATAAAATGATATTTTAAAAATGAATGCTTTTATCAATCACGAGTTCCTGAATCCGTCCTTTGGTTTGAGTCTCTGCTTTTCCTAATATTGGGTAAAATGTCAATTTTCAAATGGAGTAAATTTGTTTCTTAACTGCCATGAAAACAAATGTTTTTCTAAAAATTAAGTCACGAGTCATATTCACACATACACCCAATGGGCCTATAAGGGGTTCTCCTAAAGTGAGGTTTGGCCAAAAGCTGACGCCGTGCGCAATCTAACCCTACATGGTTGGTTTCTTCCAGCTAGAAACTCAAAGGCACGCTGGTGGCCATGCTGTTCGGATGGGGCCACACAAGTGACTAATCTGGCCACTCTAGCATTTAATAGAAAAGCCTCGAAAAGAGCATCATCTGGTTGAACAATCTAATCATGTCCCATCTATCAAAGCACTTTGGTAGCTTGATACCACCATGTAACTTTTTTTAAACCAAACAGATACACATGCTTAAATCTTCAAATCCTTGCCATGAAATGCTTGATCATATACCAATCAGGTCTTTAGAGCAAGTTCGAAGGACTCAACTTCATCAACCAACTAATCTAGTCCTTTTTTGTGTTAAAACGGATGATAATCTTCCTATTGCGATACCATGATGCAGAATAATCCCTTTTCTCAGGACTTAGAATGATCTTGAGATGATACCTCTGCCAAATCAGAAAGGGAAATGAAAAGTTTAGAATGGTATCATAAAGCTTCAGAACAGAAACAACAATAGAAAAATCACATACCTAAAATAGAATAGGACTGATAGTCCAAGGCTCTTTCTAGCAGCAATGACGATCAAAGGTCAGCAGCATCTCAGCCAAAACCATGCCAATAATTGACTTCCCCTTACCCATTTGGGATTTTAGCTCAGCCATCCTTGCATCACTTCATCCATCTGGGTACACAAAAATACAATTAGTCGTTAAATAGAATGTATAAGATTTGAGCTTCCTAACCATCCAAACCAAGTCATCCTGATTTTTATCCTCCCAAAACATAGTGTCCACAGCAAATTGGTCCACTAAATCGTCCTTCGCCATACCAAAGGCCTTCTCTATACTCAAATCCAAAAGCCTCTTGAAATATTTAAAATACCCAACCATCTTAATTGGAATAGCCAAGTCAACCTCATGATTAGAACTTAACATGACAAAAAATTCCTCAAAAGTTGGACACATCTCGTCCATACCAACACCAAACCTGAAAACCTGATCCACAGGATCCCAGAACCTTGCACAGGAATTTAGAAACTCCCAATCATTTTTTACACCCCAAAGTGTCAGTAAAGCGCTCATACAATATTTCCAGAGGTTGATTCGCTTTACTTAGCTCAGGTTTCTACACCAGTCATGCATCATACTACTGAAAAAGTACTCCATCTATAGAGGAAAATAAGAAAATAATAAAGGAGAATTTTCTTAAAGAAATGAAAAAGTTTTTGTGTAAAAAGTGATTTGTACGAATATATAGTGGCATGGAAACCAAGGCGAAACAGGACAAAATGCACAACAGACGAGCTGTGCACACGCGCGAAAGAGCTCACACAGGCACTAGAGCGCTTGGGCACACACTGAGCCTCTAGCGCATACGTTGAGCCCCTAGCACATGAGCAGGGTGCCTGACATGTGCTCCGGCTAACATGCCACTTCAATCCTTTAGTGATGCTTAGTCCCGATCCGATCCTCATTTTCGTGAGTTTTGCCTGAAAAAATATTTCCAAAATTCAATTTAATTTTGAAAATTGTTTTTATAAAACAAAATTTCAATCGAAAATAAATTTTTCAAAAAATTCATAAAATCAGAATTCGGAATACACAAGTTTTCAAAAAATAAAAGACCCATGATGGGGCTATACTAAAGTCAAAATACATAAGACTATACTAGGCATCATCCCTTGCATCCTTAGCTACTTCATCCTCATTTGGAACTTTGTTACTGCTTGTATGCCTCTTAACCTTTGTGACTCCCTTTTATTCTTAGTAATGCTCAAAGCTCTCAAACTAGTACTCAAGGAATACCGGGTCTGATAAAATAAGTTGTACCCATTAGCATAAGCCTTACTAGAAACATAAAACAACTAAACAGTTTTTAGTATACTGGATGATAGAATCATGAAAAAAAGGGATCAGCACGAACCATCTATAGAGATTTCAGGTCAAGTGGAATGACGCCAAACAAAAAATGCTGACCAATAAAATGGTTCATCATTGCATCATCTGGTCTAATATAAGGAACATACTCATAAAAATGGGGGATCTGCCCCTAAGGATAGATTGAGCTAGCTGGCATTGAAGCACTCCCTCTAGAATAACCAAAACTAGAGGTAAGAATGCCCTAAACTCAAGCATGAGTCATCTGACTACAAGGCCGATGCTTTGGAGAATCAGTTGCTGATGCCACATGAACCTGACCCTGAACTATAGAAAGTGGTGGCCTACCCCTCATCAGATGAGAACCAAAAAAGTCTTCATAGGAGCTCCCCGCAATCAATTCCTATCTTAGCTGCCCGATCTTCTAGTGTATATATCATAAGCAAAACCCATCGGCTCTCTCATGATGGTGGGAGGATCGAAAGGCACCTCTGGCTTCAAGGTAGTCTGGGCTATGACCCGTTCTTTAAGATAAAACTCGTAAGTCTTAGTAGAACCAAGGAGGATCCACCTCTCAATATCAGAAATACCCAAAGCAGCAGGCAGGATATCATCCACTAGGCCCTCATATCGAAAAGGATGCCAAGTCAGCTAAAACAGATCAACACTTATCCAAAACCCAATGGAATGCAAAAGGGTAATGTTATTAAAAAAACATACCTCAGTAATGTTGGTAAAAATCATTCGAAGCCGAGAAAAAGAAACACCATCATAAGATATCTCCTATGACTCCTAGCACCACATCCTCCCTAGTGGAAGGAGAATATTATCCCCGGTAACAGAAAAGTGCGCAAAAGCCTAATGTTATAGAAAAGACAAAAACAAAACAAGCAGAAGAAACAAATAAGAATAAAAAAGGATAATACTGACCTCCCATACAATCATGGTCACATGGATGCGGATCCCCTAAAATCTTGACATCAAGCCTAGGGCCATAAAGTAGTAACTAAAGACTCTAATCCATCGCAGGTATGGTAAGTCAATGACTCTAAGTGGAGGGTTATGATAAAATCACTTCCTTATGGTAAACTTAAAGGAAAATACTTTCACTTGTCCTCTTTCCTTAAAGCATCTAAAGACTCTAATCCATAATGGGCCTAGCAAAATATTCTTTTGGCAAGGGAAGTTCTAATAAAAGGAGATAAATTGAGAGTTGTGGATGGCAATTCAATTAATTTTACTAAAGATCCTTAGTTCTAAATTAATGGTCTTCCAAACTAGAACTCATCTCATCGAGTAGTCAATGCCCACCCCTAGTGAATATTTCATCAATTGAACAAATAGGGATGTAGAACTTCTGATAAGGTTTTTTTAACCCTTATTGTGTAGATAAAATACTAACCATCTCATTCTTTAGAACATGTGGAGAAGACAACTTAATATGGAATTTCGTAATAGCAAGCAACTACATAGTTAAGCTAGGATACCTCACCTTAATGTTATATCATTATGTCAATGAAAATGATTCCACTATAGACTTAGCACATCAGTTATTCTAGCAGAGCATATGGAAACTTTAAATTCCTAGGAAAATATAATTTTTTTTCATTTGAAACTAGAATATAATAGTCTTTCATTTGGTTCCAAAATCAAAGAAAGAATTATACAATCTAAAATCAAATATAACTTTAAAGTTATGTCATTTGGTCAATGAAACTGATTCCGATATAGACTTAGCACATTAGCAATTCTAAAAAAGCATATGGGAACTTCAAATTCCTAGGAAAATATAATTTTTTTAATATCAACTAACACATAATAGTCTTTCATTGAGTTCTAAAATCAAAGAAAGAATAAGAGAAGTAGAGGACTCATGCAAGTGGTACGACCAAACCGAGATAACCAAGCACAACTTCTTTGACTACACTAAAGCTTATTATATATAGTTATGTTCACCTTTGGGTAATCATTCTTTAGAACCTCGAGATATAATGAAAGAGATCTCAAATGGTTATGTGATAAACAAAACAACTAAGGCAACTTTGAGGAATATATAAAACATATATGCTTCATGTTAGACTAACTGGTTTAGCAATCTTATTTTGATGATAACAAAACTATTTGATTTTAGATATATTGTATGTTTTGAGATGTTGCAGATGCTCATTAGATGCAGAATCACGTAAAGATGTCCAAAAGCCAGTGCATCTAATGCTACTTGAAGAAGGTTCATAAGTGAAGACTTATTCAGGTTTAGGTGGCTTAGATCTTAGGAATTTTATTTAGGCTTGTTGTTAAATGGATCACCCTTTGACTTGCTCATTATTTTACATGTGATTTATACATATGATAAAAAATTTTTTGGACAAAAATAAACTCTTAGAAGAAAAAATGAATGTGTAAATATGCATATGATAACATAAAATAACCTTTCAAAACTTTCTTCTATGTATAGGTTCAAACGGTAATGTGTCAGAAGAATTTAAATTTATTTCCGTTCTGACAGTGTCCATCTGACATAATAGCCTATCAGTTATATGTCTGTCTGACATCACATCAGTTGCAGGCAAGCATAGTGCTCTAAGAAAAAGAGCTGTTGTGAAACAAACAACATTTTCAGTCTCGCTTCTGAAATTTGAAATTTCCCCCCAAAAAAACTCACCTTCATCTTCAATCTCTATAAATACCTAACATTTTTCATTAATGAAGGTTGGTTCATGAATTTGATGCTTTGAGAAGCAATTCTTTAAAATTTAAAAACTCAAGAGAAGCATTTAATTTTCAAATTTTTCTTTGTCTCTTGAGCCTTTACTTCTCAAACATCATTGCAAATAATTTTTCATGCATTAACTCATCTCAAAGTGTTTTAACCACTTTAATTTGAGATCAAAATAAAAAAATTATTCTCAAACAAATTCCTTGAGAATTTAATGTTTATCTATATTGGAGTTTGTAATTTTCACTTTATTTTGTAAATCTTCAATCTTTTAATTATATTCTCCCTTTAGTGGCATGTACGCTTAAAGGTTGAGTTTGAGGGAGTAACAGTTGGCCATGAGAATAAACTGTGAGGGTCATTTATCCCTGATATAGGTGAGAGGTTATTCAATCACCTAATGAAGATCTAAGGGATTAGGTGAGTAATACATCCTTATATAGGTTAGCTTCTAAGAGTTGTAAACTCTAGCCCATTGAATTAGAGGCATTTAATGAAAATCTTAAGGAGTGATCCTTAAGGACTGGATGTAAGTCTTAGAATCGAAATAAGAAAAATTAGGTGTGCCTCTTGTGTTTTAACTTTGTTATTTCTCACTATACTTTTCCTTATCTAACATTATATTCTATAATAACCTTTTCACTTAAAAGCTTCTGTGCATCTAAATATTTCATTTAACTTCAAAAAGCATCAAGTTGAAAATGATAAGCTACATGTGCCTCTAATGACTTAACTAGCAGACTGCTGATGATATCTTCAAAGTGCTTCTAAGCATGCTTATATATGAGTCAGTTTCAGTTATTCATCAGAAATAGTTGAATCTAATCTTCCTGAACTGCATCTAAAGTGATCATTTCATGTTTAACAAGCTAAACTATTTTTCACTCATCTCAACACCTTAAAGAAATGATGAGAAGTTCAGAAAAGAAAAGGAAAAAAAATTTGTGTCTTCTAATTCACCCTTCTCTTGGACGCCTGCCTGAATAATCAATTGGTATCAGAGTAGGTCTCTACTAAAGGTCTAGACTAATAGCCCGAAGAGAAACGATCCAATATGGCTGGTCTACCTCTTTATCATCCACTGCTGCCTGAAGGTCAATCAGTGAATAGACCTCCATTGTTCAACGAGACTCATTATTCATATTGGAAGAATAGAATGATTTACTTTATTTAAGCTACTAACATCACATCCTAGACAATCATTCTAAGAGGTTATAGAGTTCTTATAACAGAAAGAAAAGGAGTGGAAGTGCCTAAAGCTGAAAGTAAGTATACAGATGTAGATTGTAAAATGATGGCTCAAAATGCTAAGGTAATGAATATTTTACACTTTCCCTCGACGCTTTCAGAATTCAACCTGGTTTCAGGTTACAAGACTGCTAAGGTAATTTAGGATAAACTTGAGAATACATATGAAGGCACAAATCTTATGCCAGAAGCAAAAGTAAAATTTCTTTTAAAAGAGTATAAGATGTTTGATATGAAGCCAGGTGAGACTAATATTTAAATGAATGTCAGATTCACTAACAGTGTAAATCATTTGCATTCACTTGGTGAAGAAATATGAAAGGAAACATATCAAGAAGCTTCTTAGATCCTTACCAAAAACTTGGGATTCGATGATGAATGTTCTAATGAACAAAAAAGCTATCATGATGGATGAGCTTATTAGATCCTTGATCACTTATGAAATGACACTAGAAAAGTGGGAATCACAACTGATAGAAGATAAAAAGAAGAAAGGGATATGTCTTACTGTAGCTAATGAGTCAGACTCATCTGATGGTATTGAAATAGGAGCCCTTGCTAGAAAAATGAGGAGATTTATGAAGAAAGGTGGAAGAAGACAAAATAAGAGCTTTGAAAAGTTGAAAGGCTAAACAAACTTCAAAAAGGAAAGCTTAAAAGTGGTATGTTATGAATGTAATAGACCAGGACACATCAAACCTAAATGTCTAAAGCTAAAGAAAAGGACAGAGAAAGAAAAGAAGCTTTGTTTTCTTGGAGTGAGAGCGATGCATTCGAAACATCAGATGACAAGATAAAAAAAAAGAACAAGCAAAACTGTGTCCAATGATAAATTTAGTAAAGTTTGAAGTTGAGTGTGAGTCATCAAAAGTAAGTATTTATAACTCAGAATCTAAAAACGATGTTGCAAGTGTCTTTAATGAATTATTTGATGAATATGAAAAACTAAAAAAGACACATAGATTCATGAAAACTAAGATTACACTTAAAAAAAAATGGATAAATCTATAATTCTTAAATTAAATTTATCCATGCATATGGATTTCATGAAAAATAATTTGTCTTGCTCTCTTAACCAAAATTGTTGCATGATTGACCAAAGCATGAAATTGATCAAAGAAAATAGCATCTTAAGAAAAATTCATAGATATGATACCTATCTAATGAACAAATATAATGGACAATGAGAAAATCTCTTTAGAATTTGAGAAGAATAGAATATTATCTTGAGTAAAGTAAACAAAGAACATTTTTTTCAAAATTAGATGCTTACTCATCTAATGTTGCTTCTGGATCTAACATTGCATCAACATCTGGAACTAAAAATGATATGAACCACATGAGGATCTATAATAGTGCATCACATATTCATGAGAATGTTCATAATACAAAAGCCTATTATAGATTGCATCCAATATTTAACATGGGTTATAAAAGGAACCGCAACTCCTAACTCTTCAAAATCCAACACTGGTTGGGTACCTACATTTATATGATTGGATGAAGAAATGTTTGAGCAGAAGGAAGTATAAGAGGACTGGCACATTGACAGCGGCTGCTTCAAAACACATGATGGGAGATGTATCTAAGTTCTCTAAGCTAGATAGTTATAGTCAAGGCAATGTGAAATGTGGTGATAAGGGCAAAGGTAAAATCATTGAAAGAGGAACTATCAAGTCAAAGCCTCCTATGACCGGAGTTTCACTTGCGAATGGACTTAAGGTACAATCTGCTGAGTATAAGTCAGCTTTGTGACAAGAAGAAGTGAGTTATCTTTAAAGCCACCTATGTAGAAGTTTAATCAACTGTAGATGGTAGTACAATTTTCATTACACTGCATGTTGATAATGTATATATAGTTGATTCAAATACTTAGCAAGTTAATGAAGAATGTTTGATCATAGTAGAATATAATAGCTAGATGTATCAGAAAAGACTATGACATATTAATGTGGATCAGATTTCTAAGTTGAGTAAGAAAAAATTAGTTGCTAGCTTACCTAACCTGAATTTTGAAAAAAGATCATATTTGTAGTGCCTATTAAAAGAGGAAATAAGTAAGGTATTCATTCAAATCTAAATATGTTATTTCCATACATAGACCATTAGAATTGTTGCATTGTGACTTATTTTTTCCCATTTCACCTAGTCGTATGAGTCGAAAGAAATATACATTTGTCATTGTTGATGATTGCTCTAGGTGAAGGGTAAAATTAATGACCCACAAAGCAGAAGCAATTTGAAAAGGAGGAAATGAATCCTGAAAGAGATTCGCATTGTAGTTTTCAAAACTTTTTCAAAAACTAAACTTTGTTAAAAATCTTTTAACAAAAACTAGATTAGGAAATATTTCAAACTCTTTGAAACTTTGCCCTAACCTAGGGTTTTACTAAATACATTTTGTCAAAACTCTTTTAACAAAATCATTTGATATTTCAAACACTTTGAAAATCAATTCTATGTCAAAACTCTTTTGACATAGAAGGTTTAGTCATTTATCAAACACTTTGACCAATGTCTAAACCTATGAAAGGACCCATAACTTCAACCATGGATAATCTCACCAATTGTGTGCAAAACACAAGTTAAACAAAGAAAGGTTAGAAGCAAAAATACCTATTGCCCTCCTTCATTAAGCTCCCCAAATGTGAAGCCTCTAGCTTGAGACATACTTAGCTTTTCCCAAAAGCTTGTTCTTGAATTCTCTTCAAGAAGTTTGAATCTCCTCT
>CAOJBK012917648.1:0-12350 GCA_948294925.1 Codiaeum variegatum
TGTTCCATACTTAACACAAAAGAAATGCAAAAACTTTATAACAAATTTGACAGAAATATAGAGGAAAAACAAACAAAAATAGTAACAACCTGTTGCTGCTTGACGAATGAATACTCGCGAACATAACAGTTGAAAAGCCCCATCATCAGTTCCAAATTGTTTGCAAATTTGCCACATGCGTGTTCATAACAACTAGTTGCCAAATCCACTGATCACATTTTAAAAAAAAAAAAACATACAAACTCCAATTAGCATGCATCAAATAAACAAATTCTCAAATACATTTCAATCGAGTAATGCAATAATCAACTGACAGTGATCAAGTCGTTGGAAAACAATCTGAAGCGTGCTGAGAGTTAGATCATCCACTAACAATGAATCATTCTTATACAAAAGCTCCTTAGCATTTAAGCAAATGGATAATGCTTCATCAGATTTACCCATTCTTTCCAAAATGAGAGCTTTAAGTGCCTGCAAAAGTACAACATTCAAATATATATAAAAGTCAATGGGCAACGCTAAAAGCAAAAGAGAGTTTAAGTTCGCATCTTACAAGAGCGTAGGGTGAATTAGGGAATTTAGTGAGCAGTGCAGTGGAAAGTTTCAGAGCGTTCTTGAACTGCCGAGAATCGATAGCGTCCCATATCGGTCTTACACGCCGCTCCGGTATTCCTCCGGCTAATCCAAACTTCGACGCCATTCTCTCACCTTCTCTGTATTGCTGTTGAGTTTTTATCAGGGATGAATTTCGGTGAAAGAAATATGGTCAGCTATGAAAGAAGGCAAGTGCCGATTTTAGCCAATCTATGAATGTCACTCGAAGTGAGAACTGGGAAATTTGCGAACTGGAAAACCTAATCAGAGTGTTTGGATGCGAGAGTAAAAAGAGACACTGATTGGAAGTGGAACATAAAAGCCTGATTGGTTTTGAGTTCAACAAAAAAAAAATAGGTAAATTGCGAATTAGTCTTTTGGTTTTAACCAAATTAAAACTTCAATTTTTGTATTTGTTAAAATCAACAGTTCAATTCCTCTATTTTGATTTTTCTAACAGTTTAATTTCTTTATTTTTTTATTTTGTATCTTCTCATTAGGTTTTTTTTTACAAAATAACTAAAAAGACAATAAATATAATTGAAATGTAACTGATTTAATATATAAATTTTAAAAAAATCATACATTCATTTAATTATTTTATAAAAATAAATTAAAAACTTTGTTCTTTAAAAAATTAATTGAATAAGCATAAATTTTTAAATTTATGACTTTAATTAGTTATATTGTGACTATATATATTATCACATTTAGTCATTTGTCAAAAAAACAATGGAAAGACATGAAACAAAGAGATGGAAGTACTAAAGTGTTTGTAAAATTAAAATAAAAGGATTAAACTGTTGATTTTATCAAATATAATGATTGAGGTGTTAATTTAATTAAAATTTAGGAACTACATTGTAATTTACCCTCATTTTATTTGTTTTTTATTTGTTTCTTCTTTGGATTCTTTTATTGTAATGTTTTACTATTTTAATAAATGAATAACTATTGTTTTAATAATAATAATAATAATAACATATATTACAAAATAACCTATAAGTCAATAAACTTTGTTTAACCCACAAATTAATAAACTAATTATTCATAAATTAAATTAATTAATTATTAAAAGTCCAAATTATCATTATTGGTTTGCGTATATAGTTTTTTTTTATTTGTTTCTTTTTCGGATATTTTCATTGTAATTTTTTACTACTTGAATAAATGAATAACTACTATTTTAATTATAATAATAATATATATTACAAATAACCTATGAGTCAATAAACTTTTTTTTAAACCCACAAATTAATAAACTAACTTTTCATAACTTAAATTAATTAATTATTAAATATCCAAATTAACTTCCATCATTAGTTTGTTATTTTGTATGTTGTTTGTTTCTAACAAACTATTGGTTGAGCAATATCCTAGTCTCTCTTGAGTAATTTAAGGCTCAATCATGTGGATGATTAGGCAGTGGCTCCTTTAAGAATTCAAAAAAAAAATCTTAATGAATCAAATGAAATATACATCTCAACGGATGATATAAGCACAACTAAAAGCTTTAATGATGATTGAAGTAAGTGAAAATTTAAATAAAGGTAAGTGAACTATGTGGGTTTTGATTCCTCACACTCCAAGATGATGTTGGAGAATGATTCAATGTTCTATAAAAGTAGAAAAGGCTATTATTAGCAAATTTCTTATTTTAGATTATAATTATAATCACAAATTCACGAATGTTATTATTCTTTTATAATAAGTATAAATATATTTATTGTAATTTTTATTACTAAGAAAGTATATTATTAAATTAAATTATTTTGTTTCTTCTGATGTGCCTTACACTTCATCCTTATTCATTTAAAAAATTTTAACATGGTATCAGAGTCGGTTCTATCTAAACTAGGCTATATGATTATGGCTATTAGTGTCCCAACATAGTTAGTTTTAAGAAGGAATGTGTTATCCTATTTCATACATGTTCCAGTAGCGAACAATATTTTAGACAAAGACAATGCTCATACAAAGATAATGGACATTAATGTAATGAAAGACAAGGTCGTAGTAGAGACCGAGACAATTTATCATAGAAATGAGTTAAGAAACAATAAGTAACATGTAGTGCTGGTAATACAAAAAAAAAAGTCAGCATAGTAAGTGTAAAAAGAAGTAAGATGATGGACAAACTAATTTAAATAACTTTGAATTAAGGGGGAGTGTTGAAGAATGATTCAATGTTCTATAAAAATAGAAAAATTATTATTAGCAAATTTACTATTTTAGCTTATAATTAGTACTACAAGTCACGATTGATTATTATTCTTTTATAACAAGTATAAATATATTTATTGTAATTGTTATTACCACAAAAGTATGTTATTATATTAAATTATTTTATTTCTCCTGATGTGCCTTGTACTTCGTCATCCTTATTTTTTAAAAAATTATAACAAATGATACCTAGGCACCTTAATTAAAAAATTAAGTCTAAGCCCCCCGTGCCCCCACCCTTTTTTTTTCTTTTTTTTCCTTTCTTTTATTGTTAAAATAAGTTGTATGAAAATTAGTTATATAAATTATTGTTTTTAGTTTATTATTAAAATAATTATTCATATAAAATTAATTGTATAATTTATTATTTTAAATTTACAAATAGATAAATGTTATAGGTGAAAATTAGTAGTACAATTTATTATTTTTAATTTATTACAATAAAAATAATAAATTATCAAACACTTATATTGATTTAAAGCCAATTTCAATAAAGTTCGTTTACTACATAAAATTATTAAAAAAGTTTTAAATCTTTTTATACATATTAAAAGTATTTTTAAGTTAACTTAAAATACAATATAGTTTAATAGAGTATTAATTTTTAAATTTGTCAAAAAAATTAACTATATAATTTTCATATTTATTTTGTTAGTTTTAAAAAATGATTGACCTGGAACTGAAATCGTATAAAACTGTAATTGCAATCGTATGCAAACCAAAACCAAAACAAAAGTTGAAATTTAGAGAGATTTAACCGAATCAGACAAAACCGAATCAAAACTATTATTCTAAACTGTTGACTATGTCTAAATTAAGCTAAGATAGGGATTATGATTATTGAAAAAATATTAATTAGAAAATTTTAATTTATCTATTTATAATTTTTTTTTAAAAGTGTAATTTTAAAGAAAATAATTTTGGGTAAATTATTGTTTAGTCCATATCTTTTAACTAAATTAACACTTCAGTCATTGTATTTGGCGAACCCAATAGTTTAGTCCTTCTATTTTTATTTTTCTAATAGTTTAGTCCATTTGCCCTTTTATTTTATATCTTTCCATTAGTTTTTTGTGAAATAGGTAAATGGGTAACAAATATAGTCGAAATACAATTGATTGGATGTATAAACTTTGAAAAAACTATGCATTCAGACAATTATTTTGCAAAAATATATTGAAAACTTTGTGTCTTAAAAAATTGATTGAATAAGTATTTTTTTAAGTTTATGACTTCAATCAGTCATATTGCGACTATGGGCTTGTTCTCTTCACCTTAAAAAAACAAATAATAAGTAAATCAGTTTTAATCAATAAGAATAAATTCAGAAAAAATCAGTTTTAATTAGTAAAATTAAGTCCATAAAAGCCTTAAAAATCAATTATAATCAATAAAAATCAGTTTTAATCAGTTCAATAAAAATAAGTTCGGTAAAAATTAGTTTTAATCAGTAAAAATAATTTCAGTTCAATAAAAATCAGTTGAAGAGAACAATGTCTATATATATCGCCCCTTTTAGCTATTTGGCAAAAAACAATGGGAATATATAAAACGAAGGGACTAAAGCATTAGTAAAATTAAAATAGATGGACTAAATTGTTAATTTCACTAAATACAGAGACTGAAATGATAATTTTGCTAAAATTTAAGGACTAAACAGTAATTTATCTAAAAAAAACTCCAAATAGCTTTGTCAAAAAAATGTAATAATTAAAACAATTTCAAACTTAATAATAATTTTTGGGACTCGAATCTCTTATTCATTATTAACTTAATGTTGCACACAAATACGTACATTCATACAGTATAAATATTATTTTTATTTAATAATTATATTTTTTATTTTATTTAATAAATTATTTATAAAAATAAATAGAAAGACAAAGTTAGGTAATGAAAATGGAATAAAGGAGTTACAGTTGAAATGAAAAAAGTGGAATAGTAGGTTTTTTTTATACTGTTAAGAATAGGGGTATTTTGGTCTAATGAAAGTTGGAATTTTTTTCCTAATTAAGGATGTTGACTTTATTATTTTACATAGATATTAATTTAGTTAATATTATTTCAATTTACTGTTTAATTACATAATTAAATATTTTGTAATTTTCTATATCTTAAAGTATAACTAGTCTTGTCACCAGCGCTATGTGACATCTTCTTGATGATTTTTATTTCTATTTATTTTATCTAATGATTTTATTATTTGATTTGTTGGAAATTTTTTTTGCCAAATGATTTGTTAGATTTTGATTTTTAAATATCTATGACATTGTATTAAATCTAATTGTCGTTTTTACCATTAATAAATTAATTGACTTTATTACAATAAAATATCACAAGCAGCTTCTTGGCTTATCAAGATTTAGATATACAACTAAAATAATAGTTTAGTCAGTAAAATTAATATAAAATTATAAACAAAAGAAACAAACATATAACAAAATTAATTTCTAGAATTAAATTTACAGCAAATAGCAAAATTTTTTGTCCAGAACTTGATTAATTGCTTTTTTTTTTTTTTGAAAAGGGACAAACTATATTAAATACTTGTAAAAAGCTTTAGAATTGTGTCATTCTACTCTTGCTCCTAACTTTCTTTGCCATTCAACTAAAGTCACTTCTTTGTGGAAGCATATCTGATCCATACCAATTTGCTTTCTCACAAAAAAAACGAGACACTTTGACTAATAATAATAATAATAAGATATTCTATCATTTCATGTTGAGAATTGCAGAAATAACAATTAACATTAATAGAAACTCTCATTCTAGCCAAGTTTTTTTAATTAACAATCTTGTTACGCATCATAAATAAATTATTTTTTTATTAATTATGCTTGAATTGGATATCACTAATTACTTGCATATTCTTACCAATTTATTTATATAATACCAATAAAGTAAGTCCATTAAATATAACATTTGAAAGAAGAAACCATTAAGGAAAGGAAGAAAAAGAATTTCAAAATATGATTTTGTAATTTGTTGCTTATTTCTCTAACTCGACTTGATCATGAAAGTCTATTGGCCAATTAAGATATTGATATTGCATGTAAATAGACATCCACTCTCCCATGTAAAGGTAGTGATGCTCTTATAAAACATAAGCTTAACATCCCACCTACAAATTGTAAGCTCCATTGTAAGTCGTCACATAACACATGAAACAATATAATTGTCACTTTATTTTTATTTTTTAGATTTTGTTGGTTTTAATTTTGCTCTTTGAAGTTTTTTGTTCTTTTTTTATTGTACTTTTTATTTTTATCTTAATAATATGGAGTTTAATTCCAACTTTTATTTAAGAAGAAAGAAAGAAAGAAAGAACACAACCTAAACCCTGTGGACAGGCGACTAGACCTCGGCACTCTAAAGTTATGTGAACAACACTATAACGAAGACATAATAGAAACTAAGAGGAAAGAAAGGAGAAAGGTAATGGTTCAAAATAAATGAAACAAAACTGAGTTAAAACATTGAATCATGCATAGAAAGAAGCTTTCAAAATAGTTAATTATAAAACTAAGAAGACTAAGCACACGTCTTTGTAGATAGCACAACATTACCAGTTCACGTATGTTGTTCAATCAAAATCAATATTCACAGAATTTTCTTGATTAGATCCGTTGAAAAGCACAACTCACACTTGTTCACATTACTTGAGATAAAAATTGATTAAAAAAATCAAGTTTCAATTGTGAACACAAACCAAAAAGAGTCATAAGAAATTGATAAGAGCAAAAACCATCTCATGAAGGAAATATAAAATCATAAACTATAGCTATGATTTAAAGTCTGATGTTGAGAAATACAAGCCTTTGCAAGGTTCTCAACAACAAAATTGGCTCTATTAAAGCATGTAAAAATTCAACGACTAAAATGAGCCAGAAAAAATATTTAATCTTACCATTACCTGTCTACATATTGATGATAAAAAAAAACAAACTATAGAAAAGTGAGTGATGATAAAAATATTAAACCTTATAAAAATTGACAAGAAAAAAAAAAGTTACGAAATGAAATTTGACATTCATATGTAGTTTCCATAAGTGAGAAATCAATATCCTGGGAAAAATATTAGAGTAAGATAGATTACACCAAAAGGCAAGAGATAAAAGAAAAATAGAAAATAACCCACAATTTTCTTATTGTAGAATGCAATGCATTTTTTACACGCATAATAGAATGTTCATCTTCTGATGTCACATAAGCCCCACCACGATTTGGTTATGAAACTATACTCCTAAAAACAAAAATAATTAAATCAAAACATTCAAAAGCAATTGAATATTAAATTATTCAATTAGATTGAAATTCTAGAATTGCAAGGAACAAAAATAATATACATACTCCACAATTTGACCTTAGTAAAAATAAAATAAAATAACACAATTTGCAAAGTGCATTAATCGTCTATTCCAATCCTCTAAACATACAAAAAGCTAGAAGTTGAATCAATAAGAAAATTTAAACAAATAATATAGACTGAGCAATTAGATTGAGATGAGGCAATTTTATGGCAATGGCAAAAAGTCTAGTGGTGAGTTCCCCTCTCATATTGCTTCCAAAATCATAAAATATTATGAAAAATGATTGAGAATATCTTATTTGAGGCAATAAGGAATTTGGAACTTCAGATTGAAAATTTAAAATATTGAAAGTATGCATTGAAACAACCATTTAAGAAGATAAAAAGGGATCTCATTAAAACTTCTACTTAAAGATAAGCAATTATAAGGTGATAAAATTGATTTTTTATTTTTAAAAAATTGTATAGAAATATAATCTGACGTGCCTTGCTCAAATTGCAATGTTTTTGTTTCTAAACAAATAAGAAAGCTGGCTATTTTTTCTTTAAACTTCAGGTTTAATTAGATAGTATATTGATATATTATCTTCAAAAATGATAAAGCATGGTCAATTATCACCTTTATTAGGTTAGTTAATTATAATGTTTTGCTGTACAAATTCACAATTATCTATCTTAATGAAAATAATACATTAATATAAAAATACAAATTAATATATTCATATAAAAAAATCCATACTTGTTAATATCTATTTAATATCTAATCATTTTCCTTACATTTTTACAATATTATTAATAATCTTTTTCTTTATTCCGTACATCACATATCATACAATAATTAAGAGTATTAGTCATTAATTAGATATAGTAAAATATTTAACAAGATTAATTTTGTTAATATTTTTAAAGTAATTTAATTCTTATGATTTTATCGTGAAATCTAAGTTTGAAAATATTGATTAAAATAAATAAATAAAAAATACAGTTTCATGACCAACTAACAAAAAGTGAATGATAAAGATACCTAGATGCAATTGATTTAGTACCTTGTTGTCGGTTTTGGTGTAAACATTTGGAAAACCAAATATATATACTTATATATTAAGCTCAAAGTGAGAGAAAGTGAAGACTCGCTTAAATATCTCTATTTGATTTATCTTTTTTTATAAATTTTTAAAATTATTATATAAATTTATTTATTTTAAATTACTTAAATCAAATCAAATAATTAATAATGTATTATGTCATTTAGACATGACTTTTTAGTTGCTCAAATTATAATTCTTTAAAAATATATATTTATTTAATTTTATTATATAATAAATTTAAATTTTAAATAAAATCTTATATTATTACATAAATATTATTTAATATCTTATTAATTTTTTATAATTAAAACAATCTATGTATATCTATATATATACCTATATTCATGTACTTGCATATTAAGGTTAAAACTTAGAGAAAGTAGTAGACTTTCTCAATGTTCACCATTTTATTTATTTTTTTTCTAAATTTTTTAAATTTTTATATATTTTTATTTAAAATAATTAAAAATAAATGACATAATTTATTAATAAGAATTTTTAAAAGTTTTAAAAACTTCAAATTAATACTCACTTTTAATATTATAAAAATTGTATATTATCAAACTTTTTATCTTCCAACAATGTCTATTAGTTTTTCTATAAATATAAAAATAGTAGGCTAGTGAAAGAACTATCATTTTTTCCGGTTATCCTCTCATCAAATTTTCTCACAATGAAAGAACTAAAAGAGGAGAGTCAGTAAATGTGGAATCCACATGAATCAATAAAAAAATAGTGGCTGATGAAGAAATTATTCATTCTTTTATCAATTATTTTGTCAACAAATATTCTCTTATGGTGGAATATTTAGGAGAAAAGATTCAATAATGATAAATATGCATGAACTAACAAAAAGTTAGGTTGTTCATAAATTTCGATCATCTATCTTTTTTCTAATTATTTGTAGTTTTGATTTTTTTTAACCACGACAAATGATTTTTATTTTGTAATATAATTTTGTATATAATTTTCACTTTTCTTGAATTTTTAGTCTCATATTTGGGAAATTTTATGCATACATATTTAAAAATGACAAACAAAACATAATTAATTAATATAATTATCTAGAAACCCAATTTAAAAAGTCTGCTTAATTAGTTAAATAATTTTTATGTAAAAAAAATCTTAACTTAAGTATGTCACATGTATGATCAATAATATAAAAAAAATAATTAAATATAAATATAAAATAATTTTAGATAGATATTTAGTATAAGTTTAGATAATATTTAAAATAAAAATAATAATAAAATTATTTACTTATTGAAAAAATAAATGTCTAAAAGAAAACCGCACAAAGCGCAGTTAAATGTCTAGTTTATTTATAATAATGACATGCAATCCATATTGGAACAAAATTAAAATAAAAAATAAAACTATAAATGAAAAAATTACAAAATAGGCCTACTATTATTTTTAAAGTGTTTCAAGCAAATTAAAAGGATTTAAAAGACTAATTGTGCAAGAAAAAAATATTTGGAAGGTTTCAAGGACAGATCCATAAATTTTACAAATGGATCCACCTATATGGATAAAAAAAATACAAAAAATAATAACATTTTATAATTAAAATAAATATCATTATAATTGTTCTCTACGAGTTTTCAGTGCTTGAAAAAATTAAACAATTATTTATAAAAATTTGTTACTACTTTTATTCCACAAATTGCTCTTTGTCAACTTCATCGCTGAAAATGCCCGCTCTAAAGTTGATGTCGCCACATGTAAAATTAATGCTACACTGATGGATAAATTATATGCCTTTTTGTTTCCACCATCTTCTTTGCAACGTCTCTGAGTCATTTCAAATTAACAAACCTTTCATCCCCACACACATCTACAATATAATTCTCAAGCTGATATCTAAGTGCTACAAGTTCAACGGTAGAAAAATCCATTGGATAAAATTTAGCAATTCTACCTAACTTTTATTCATCCAATGCATAAGAAGACCTAAATGGACACAAAAAAGCAACACAAAGAAGTAATTTTGTGTTCTTCTCATTAAAGCATCTTCTTAGCACTTAAAGTTATGTATCTATAACACTGTTAAATAAATCAACTTTTATAATAATGCAAGTTGCTAACCTGCGAACCTTTTTGATGCCTTATTGGAGCATATCAAATTTTCATGCTTGGAATGTTAACGCCATGAATATTACATAATGAAGAAACATCAGCCTAAAGAAACAATATAAGAGGTGAGGATCTCTCATATTTATTAAATTATCTTTAGCAACTTTAACAAGTGCATTGCATTGACAATCTCTTGATCTCTTTTTTAAGGCTAAATTTAGATCATTTGTGAGTCCAAAGATCTTGACCATTAAGTGTGCACAAAAGATAAAATCCAATGTTTCCAATAGCTTTAAAAGACGAAGTGCTTCTGCTTTTTTATCTTGTAATGTTCCATCTTTTTTAATACATTCAAGGACCTCAATAATAGAAGCATACATGGTCATGACGTTTAATTATGAGCCATAATGATATCCCCATCTACTATCATCGGCTCTTTTAATATCTCTCTCTTGATTTAAACCTCAATCGATTTCAAGGTCATTATTAGCTAATGATTTTACAACTTAATGTGCTCGCTTCTCTTTAAGCTTGTCTCTCCATTTACTTAAAGCATCAATCATATTTAACAACCGAGAAATCAATTCAAAGAAATCATTAATAGCAAAATGATTTTTTGCAACAAACACGTGTCAACTGCATCTGATGAGCAAAATACTGATGTAGTATGCAGATTGGTTTTCTCTCATAATTAAAATTTTCAAACACTAAACTCACCTCGCATGTTACTAGCTCTATTATATCCTAGGTTGCAAATTATGGACAGACTTAGTCTATGTTATACAAGCATAGAGTCGATAGCAACCTTAAGTGACAAAACTGAAGTATCAGTGGCATGGTTTACACTAATAAATCTCTTCATAACAACCTTTTCATTGTTCACATATCACAAAACCAAGGTCATTTGATCCTTACAATACATGTCTTGAGATTCATCCACTAAAATTCCAAAAAGATCAACACCTAGATCTTTAATAATAGCCTTAATAGTTTTTGTTGCAGTAGCATGCACAATATCTTTTTGGATTGAAGGAGTAATCATTTATAAATTTTTTTGGAGCATTTTTCAATACAACACCACCTAATTGTTCATTACGCTCTGCATAAAAGTGTAAGAGTTGAAGAAAGTTCCCTTTGTTAAGTGAATCGTCATGCTCATTATGACCAAAAAAAGGCAATCCTTGTCATAGTAAAAATCTAACACAACTAACTAATTCATTTAACCGAATTCAATACTCATTCTTAGCCAAATTTGTCTGCTTATCAAAAGCATAAATAGTAGACTGAGATTGCTTTATTAAATTTTGACACTTTTGAACTACTATATTGTGTGCACTTTCATAATCATGCTCATCTAGTTGTGTTTTCTTATTCCAAGCCTTAAACTCGTCGTTTACTAAAGAATCATTTCCACTTTGATTTTTAATTTCAGGTTTAAATTAATAACAACATAAGCAAAATGCATATTCCTCTTTTATACTGTATTCCAACCAATAATTATAGGTATCAAACCCAGTAGAGTTAAATCTTCGCGATCTACCTCCAACAATCCTTTCTTGAAAAGTATGATGTCAAGCTTAACAAGGGCCTTTTTTTTAAGATATGCCATTCTAATTTCATCTCTTACACTTGGATGAAAACTTTTAATTTTCTGTCGTTCTCCCGGATCAACTAGAAGGGTATTTAAATCAATCTTTCTATACTATGATGAATTTTTCTCTGTCTCTAAGAGACTTATCACCATTTTTAAGTTCTTGAGTTTGTGGTTCCTCATTTAGTGAACTTGATGTTTCAATTGCTGTCTCAACAATGGACACCGAAAGGGGGGATTTTGGTGAATTGGTGTTTTAAAACTTTTCTTTTGATTTTTAATCAAAGATATCAATTTTAAACTTTAAAAACTTTTATCAAGTTAATGCAAAAGAAATAACAATAAGAATATGAGACAAATTTAGAGTTTATGGAAAAAATAAGTTTCAATACACCAATATCAAACCAAAAAAGAAGCAAAGTAAAGCAAGCAATAAATAAAATAGATTGCTCAGTTTTATAGTCGTTTG
>CAOJBK012918491.1:0-11792 GCA_948294925.1 Codiaeum variegatum
GCATATCAAGAACTATTAGAATTCATAGGATTCCTTCCTTGGTTAACCAAGTTAATGAATCCTTTCTTGGTTGAACACTTATCCCAACATATCACTAATTATGACCACGACGTGCCATATACCAATACATGTCTACCATCGATATGTAAGAAGTAACAAACCATAGACATTAATATGCTAGATAACATGTCACCTCAAGTCTAATAATTATATTCATAATCATGATTTAAATTATGCGATATTGACTAGTTGGTAATGACTCGTGTATCAATCATCTAATGTCACTGTTCAACTTACTCATACCATGAGTATGTTTACGTGTTGTCACGACATCACATGTCTGTAACATGAGACTCACTACTTTCATACCAATAGGTATCTTATACCTATCATGGATGACAACAGAGATGATGATCTTCTAGATTAATGACGTTCCTACCAATAATCCTACGACCATGAATAACCTTTAAAACAGCTGATAGATGATAATCTGTCACTCATATTCTCAAACTTTTTGAGAATATATTCTCTTATAGAATATAAGGAACATATATACGTTCGATATCGATACAATGAATGTTTTTATTTAAATAATATGTATACTAAAGTCAATTAGATATTCGTTTACATTCACATGCTGATTGTAAATTTTAGGATATACACTGCTAACATAAACAACACACAAAGACACTCAAATTAACAATTAATTATAAAATCACCATCGGAGTTGAAATTTGAAATTGCACTTGAGTTTTATTGTTTCTATAATTATACTATTCAAAAGCTATACAGCACTCTTCCTAAAAAAACAACAGAAAGCTAAATAGTAGTACTCAACTCGAGGGGCATTTAAGGGATAATGCAGTGTCAAAATTTCAACGAGACAGTGCACTGGATTAAACTAAAACCGGTCACAGCGGATCACTCTCCACCAAGCATTAGTGATCCGTGCGAGTTCGTCCACTGGTACATAATTGACTTTCCATTGCTCACTCTTAAAAATCATTTAGTCTCTCTTTCTTCTTCATCGTCTGATCTTTCTCGTTCTCTCTGGTCGTTACTGTCTGCTCTCACTCTTCCGATCGAATTCCGATCACCGGTTTCGAGATACCTCACCGTCTCTGATAAAATGCCGTCTGAGTACGGTGCACGATTGACAACATTTGAAGATTCTGAGAAGGAGAGCGAGTATGGTTACGTTCGTAAGGTGCTTCTTTCTCTGTAACTTAAACAAGTTTTGATTAGATCGATTTGCTTATTTCCTTGGACGAATTTCATTTTTTCCATTTTGTTTGGAGTGATTGGATCTAGTTTATGGTGACGTGAGCCTGATGTAGTTTGATCGTTTCAATGATTTATCGCTTTGAATTTATACCTATGTTTATCTGTTAATGATTCTGGATCTGCTGTATAATTAGTTCACTAATAAATCGGCTTGTTGCTGCTTACAAGTATTCAAATGAAATCATTATGAACATCACCCACGTATCTGTACTCGATCTGATAAAATTAAGTATTCTATTTCCGCCTAACATTTGTTTGACCCAGTGGTGTAAAGTTTGAGCAGAATTAGAGATCGGAATTGTAGTACAATTGCATGACTGTTTGTTTATACTTTCACCATATGTGAAGTTTATTCTGAAATCCTTTCGGATATTCTATTGCATAAAGACTACCAGGCATGATGAATTATATTTTCATTTATGTTCTTGTATTAATGCAATATAGTTTGGCAGGTATCTGGACCTGTTGTGGTGGCAGATGGCATGGCTGGCGCTGCTATGTATGAACTGGTCCGTGTTGGCTATGACAACCTAATAGGTGAAATCATTCGGCTGGAAGGAGATTCTGCTACAATTCAAGGTTATTTACAGCTTGATTTTTGACATTTCACTTGAATTTTATATTCCTTGTGTTGTCTGCTTCTTAATATTGTTGGATATATAATTTATCAATAATATTGTCGTATATATATGCTTAACCTGAGTGAAGAGTTGCAAGCCTTGCCACTGCTTTAGTTTTGATGTTGTGTTTGTGATTCTTATCTGATGGACATTGGTGCCTTTCGTCTGACTTCAAATCTCATTTTGTAGAAAAGAAACAGGAACTTGGAAATGGAATATCTTTATCTGTTTTCTTTTTAAGTTGATGAACACATAGCAAGAAGTCTTGATTAGAAATGATTTTTGTTTTTGATGTCAGTTTATGAGGAAACTGCTGGTTTGATGGTGAATGACCCTGTTCTTCGGACACGCAAGGTGATTTTATTACCTTTTTTCCCTTTTTTGGATGGAAATTTGATTGTATTTGCTTATAAACTGTACGTTGGTCTTACAGCCTCTCTCTGTGGAGCTGGGACCTGGGATATTGGGGAATATCTTTGATGGCATTCAGGTTTGATAGCACTCTTGTGTCTTTGTTATTGATTTCTGGTTTAGTAATTTAATTTTGTTTTGATTGGTGGCTTTTTTACTTGCTTAAGTTTAAACATTGCATAATGAACTACAATGTAATGTGGTCAACCATTCTCTGATATTATTTTCTATTTTTATAAAAATAGAGGCCTTTAAAAACCATTGCAATAAGATCTGGTGATGTCTACATCCCTCGTGGTGTCTCTGTCCCAGCCCTTGACAAAGATACACTCTGGGAGTTTCAGCCTAAAAAGATAGGTAATACTTATGAATTATTAGCATATGAATATGATGATGGTTGCTCCTGGAATTTATGATGTATGATCCTCATAGTTCAATATATTTGAACAGGTGAGGGAGATCTTGTGACTGGTGGGGACTTATATGCTGTAAGTTAACAAATGCTGAACCTTTAGTTTGTTGGTTTGGTTTTAAATAATATAGTTGTGCGTTGAGTTTAATTTAAACTCTTTTTGGCGTTTTCAAATGCAGACGGTCTTTGAGAACAGTCTGATGCAGCACCATGTTGCACTTCCCCCTGAAGCAATGGGAAAAATCACTTACATTGCACCTCCTGGTCAATATTCATTGAAGGTTTGCCTTTGTAGCTTGTTTAACATGTTGTTTTGGTTTGCTTATAATATGCCCTTGCATCCATTTACTTACCTATAAATATTTGGTCTGTTTTTGTGAATGAGATTAAGTAAGGACATTATATGATTCTATACAAATGGCATAATTATGGCTTGTAAAATGCTTTAGAACACGTGCTTATTTAAATAGGACTTCAATTACTTGATGCTCCAGCTGTTCATATACTATTTTCATATATAAAGATTTAACTCCTTTATTTTTTATATGAGAAACTTCCATTAATTTTATAGTATTGTAGACTCTCACCGAGTTGTTTTACTTTTTTAGGACACTGTTTTAGAGCTTGAGTTTCAGGGTGTGAAAAAGCAATTTACCATGCTCCAGGTTTGTGATTTTTGTTTGTTGCTTCTCATTTAGATTTCATAAACTTATGTCTTAGATGAGGATATTTATATTTTGGCATGTCTTGCTCCATTTGCAGACTTGGCCAGTTCGTACGCCAAGACCTGTCGCCTCAAAGCTAGCTGCAGATACCCCTCTACTCACAGGGCAGGTACTTGTGTGGTGGCTCTGTTATATTATATTATATTTTGAAATCCTTTTTTTTTGAGAATGTGAACATCTGATGATTTTTTCCAATTCAGCGTGTTCTTGATGCACTTTTCCCCTCTGTTCTTGGTGGAACTTGTGCTATTCCTGGGGCATTTGGATGTGGGAAAACTGTCATTAGTCAAGCTCTTTCCAAGGTGAACTTTTCATTTCATGTTGGTATATTTTGATCATTCATAATGATGATGTCAAGTGATTAATTAACTCAACTCAACTCAACAAAGCCTTAATCCCAAGTTAATTGGGATCGGCTATATGGATTCGCTTTCTCCTCTCGGGACGATCGTGAACCATATTATCATGTCAAGTGAATAATAATGTATGATTTTTGTTTTCACAGTACTCGAATTCAGATACTGTCGTTTACGTTGGTTGTGGAGAAAGAGGAAATGAAATGGCAGAGGTTAGTGTTCTCAATTTAGCCAATGATTCCTCTTGTATGGTCTTGGAGGTTCTTACTGTTGCCAATTTTTCAGGTGCTTATGGATTTTCCACAATTGACAATGACATTACCTGATGGACGTGAAGAATCTGTCATGAAGCGAACAACACTTGTGGCAAACACTTCGAATATGCCCGTGGCTGCTCGTGAGGCTTCAATTTATACTGGTAATTTTTGACATAAAACTTTGACATTCTAAATAATCGGCTGAAGATATGCCACAAGAGCTTATCATTATTTTTTTTTTTGTAGTATGTATACAAGCACATTATCTTTCCTGTTAATAGATTTTGGATATTATGTTTGTCTGCTCTGTATAGGTGTTACTGCTATCCTTGTAAACTGTGATTGTCTTCAAATATCATATGTTTCTAAATGCGAGGTAGAGCATATGCTGTTAGGAACTGGATACCAGTGGCTTATGCCATTTGAAATCTAAATTACCTCTTCTGTTTTCTATAAACGTTCTAATTCTTCGCTTTGTTTTTTCCCCCCAATAATCTTGTTTAAAACGGTACTTTAATGGTATAAAAGACATGATTCTGGAAATTTACATGCATTACATTCTTTCTATGTCTTATGAATACCTTCTTAACTTTTTTTTCTTCTCCTTTTCCCATTCTTCAATTTATGGGTGCATGTGTTATGCTCAGGTATCACTTTAGCTGAATACTTCAGAGATATGGGCTACAATGTCAGCATGATGGCAGATTCAACATCTCGTTGGGCAGAAGCGTTGCGTGAAATTTCTGGGCGGCTGGTTAGCTTCTTCAAATTTAGATTAGTGCATGATATATATTCCTCGATATTTTTAACATACTTTGAACTTTATAATTTATTTTTATTGCTAATGCTGTGGTGTACATCTTTTTGTTCATCTACTTGGAACTCTTGTATGGATTATTATACCAGTACTTGAACCCCTGTGAGTTCTGTAGATTCACACCCAAGTCAAGCATTCACATTTAGCATGGAGGCTTTATTGAGCCTGTTAAAACATTATGTGCGTAGTAGCTAAACCTGCTATGACTTTGGTTATTAAAAATCAGAATAATGTCTATAAAAATGTGAGTCTACATCTTAATTGCTACAGATAGGATGATGTCTAAGCTACAACCGTTACATTATTCAGTTATTAAAAATCAGAATAATGTCAATAAAGATGTGACAATTCATTGTAATAATTACATAACCACTTGTAAGTGCATCAATGAGTTTACTATTGAAGTGTACCATTTGCTTATATATTTTTAATCTATTGCATTGAAGTTTCATATTATGGATTATTTCTTCTTCTGTTGGATAACCATCATATTAACTTTAGTATGCATCTTTTTTTCCCTCACTTTGCTACTTTATCATATGGATGAACTTATCCAAGGCCTATCATCTATTATTGTTAGCTATTTCATGCATGCTGGAAAAAAAAAAGCGTTATTCAGCTCTAACCAACTCTAATTGCTTGTGATTATTTTCTCTTGCAGGCAGAAATGCCTGCAGATAGTGGATATCCTGCTTATTTAGCAGCACGTCTAGCCTCATTTTATGAACGTGCTGGTAAAGTAAAATGTCTTGGGTCCCCAGAACGTACTGGTAGTGTTACAATTGTTGGTGCTGTTTCCCCTCCTGGTGGAGATTTTTCAGATCCTGTTACATCTGCTACCCTCAGTATCGTCCAGGTATATACATCCTCTATTAATTAATTCTTTTGCTTACTGAAGGTGGCGATTCCATGTGCATATTGTAACTATGAATTGGACGGCATTGCTCCTTGTGAGACCTGGATGCTATTATAATGATGTGCAGAAGACCTACAGTGTCTGCTACTGATGCTAATGAATTTATCACTTTCATCTTTTCAGGTCTTCTGGGGTTTGGACAAAAAACTTGCCCAGAGGAAACATTTTCCTTCTGTGAACTGGCTTATTTCCTACTCAAAGTACTCAACGGTATGTTTGCAACTTCTGTACCAGTTCGTTGTTTGAAGTTACATGGTTACTTAATCTGATATGGTTTCCAGGCATTTTGTGCTTTACATTGTATGATACATAATTATCTAATTATTTATTTGAATGTTTCACTTCTGTTATCAATTCCAGGCATTGGAGTCTTTCTATGATCAATTTGATCCAGATTTTATCAACATTAGGACAAAGGCCCGAGAAGTGCTACAGAGAGAAGATGACTTAAACGAAATTGTCCAAGTAGGTTACTTATTCAAGTTTTTCTTTTATTCTGGGCTCCCCAAGGTCCAAAAGGAGAGGAAGAATATGATTTGGCTCTAACTTTTTAAGATGTGCTGCTAGAAATTGAGTTTTATGAGCTTATAGGGTGGATGTGCTGCTTAGCAGTTAATTGTTTCCTTAGAACAGTAGTTATATCAGATGGCTACTAGGCTTCTCCTGCTGCTTGGTGTAAACAATTTACATCTAGAGAACGTTTAGTAGACTTATGGGACTCATATGATATTTGATCTCTTCGACACCTGATTCTTGATGAAATTTAATAGAATGTTACACTTGTTGCGTATCTCACGTGTGGCATGTAGTTAATATTGTGTGGCAAGTTATATTAGTTTCTTAAATTTTCATTCATTACTGAATACCGATGGCCATTTGGGTAATGCAGCTCGTGGGAAAGGATGCTTTAGCTGAAACAGATAAGATTACGCTGGAGACTGCAAAGCTCTTGAGGGAAGACTATCTTGCTCAGAATGCATTTACCCCGTAAGTTTCAGCTTCTCTGTTGATCTTCTACTAGTTCTATCTGAACGGCTTCAATCAATTTAGTTTATGATTTAGTAATGCTCATCTCTGAATGTTTCTTTTCAATGGCTGTGACAGATATGACAAATTCTGTCCTTTCTACAAGTCCGTTTGGATGATGCGCAACATTATTCATTTTTACAACCTGGCAAATCAAGTACGTCATCTTCCCCCATCTTACTTCTGTCTGAAGGAAAAGTAAAGCTTTTTCTTTTGTAATTTACTGTTTGCACTATGATATTGTTCTCGTTTTCCTTTCATTTCTTTGAACCTCTAGTATCAGCGAGGTCAAGGGGAAAAAAAGAAGATTTTTTGAATTCCAAACATTTCTTTCCGCATACTGTTTAGTATGCACTTTTAGTTTTCACCCATTTATTGATGTCAGATGTGGTTATGTAGTATTTTTCTTAGCGATAAATATGGGGTTTGAGAATATGGATAGAAAATAGGTTGCTAATGGATTGGTCGACAGGATCTTCATAATTTTCAAAAGAGTAATAGCTAGATCCTCTTGTCATTATTTCTAGACATGGCAACCCTTGAATCTATTTAAGCTGATAACGAGAGGCTAAAATTTACTTGAACAACTATGTAAAGTCAATAAGCATTGTTCTGGATTTTTGATAATTGTAGGCTGTGGAAAGAGCAGCTGGTATGGATGGCCAGAAGATAACCTACACCCTCATCAAGCATCGGTTGGGAGATCTCTTCTACCGATTAGTGTAAGTAAAATGACGTTACTAGCAGGAATCTCTGCACAGAAATTGATGAAAAGAAAAGGAGTGAGCAAATCTATTCAATACAAGGGAATTACACTAAATACCAAGTTATCATTGTTGCAGGTCCCAGAAATTTGAGGATCCAGCTGAGGGAGAAGCAGCTCTTGTAGCAAAATTCAGCAAGTTGCATGAAGATCTAACTGCAGGTTTCCGTGCCCTGGAGGATGAAACACGATAGGAGTTCCTAATTTTGGTTTTCTACGAGTTAGAGCGGCAGTGTGATACCGGCACCTAGCTTTTCTTATTTGTTTCATTCTATGCAGTGTTGGTAGGTCCATGATGCGGTGCTTTGTTTGGCCACAAATTTAGTTGGGTTGTGATATTCACAATGTACTATTGTCATTTCATTTTCAATGCAACTGCGCAGCAGGGGGACCGAAACTGTTCCATATGTATTTATGCAATAAAGTGTGTATTCAGCTGGTGGCGATATATATGATTTAATTTATTATTATTATTTAAAATATTTAATTTCTTTGAAATTTCGTCTGTTAGATACTAAATGCTTGTTCATTTGATGTGGGGCTATGTTATGTTTTTGTTTGAATCAAGGCTTTTTTTTTTTTTTATTTCTTTTGCCAATAGTTTGAATCAAGTTTAGCAAAACTGATTCTCGTGTCCTGATAATTCTGGTTGTTCACATGGTTTTTATTTTCTGGACCAACCTCAATAGTATAAGCGAGCTTTAGTGAGTGAATTGCAAAACTGTTGAAAGCAACTTGTTTCACTAATGTTGGAAAAGTCCATTCAAATCTAATCCAGCTAGAGCTCAGCCAGACAAGATTTGAACGATGTTTTTACCCATTCAGAATTTTGCTTCACTACTTGTTCTTTCAGTTGAAAGCCTGAGACAGACTTGATTTCAGGCCTAGTTGACAGCCTGAGCATTATTCTGTGCATCACTTGTATTGTATCACTTTCTTTATTTCCCATGAAATGACAGATTTGCTTTCACTACGGTATAAATTAATTCCACAATTTTATAAAATTTATTTGCAAATCTATATTCATATGTTAGATTTAGATGAGAATTCGTATCAAAGTTTCAAGCACTGAGTGGATTTCCAAAACAAAGATATCATGTTCAATACAACAAACATCGGGGGAAAAAAGAAACAGAGGATGCATGTCTGACTCTAGTCCACATATATCCTGGACAAGTATGAATTTTCAAATACAATCAAGTAAATCTTATGCAGGAAATTAGTCTTCAGGTTTTAAGCAGTATATATTTGATCTCTTAGCCAGGACCAACTTTAGGAATATCATAATGCTCACTCATGTTTGCTAAATACTGATTGAAATCTTGAATCCTGTCGCGGTGAGATTTATTAGCCTCTTTGGCCATTCTATGGATATCGATTTGTTCTCTTTGTTCCATGTATCGTCTCTCTGCAGGTGTTAGATGATCATCATAATGAGCAGCATCCTTCCCTTCCTCATTCAATTTGCCACTGTTCTCCACAACATCCTCACTAGCGACAGTTAATTCTTCTGCACTTTGGTCTGCACCATTTAGCAAAATAAATGATTATTGAAACTCAACATATAGATAGATGTTAAATAGGATAAGTCAAAAGGCTCATAATTTGTCGAACAAAATCAAAATAACCACTCGCCCTAATTTCCATAATCCAAGACCCGCATTACAGAAAAAAGTTCTGATCTCAAAGAAGGCATGTAACAATCTTGAGGTCATTCACCAATAGTTGTTGTCACAGGCTATTACTCTAGGTCCAAACTTTCTAAATTCGATCAAATCATATTACTTTTGTTCTTAAAAATTCTATGCATTATTCTGAAACTTCCGTTCATGGAGATACATGTTCGACTGCCACTTTGCAGCTGTCTACGTAACATATTTCTATACAACCAACGGCAACATTGAAAAATGATATCTTTCTGACATAGGTTTGGTTCCAAGACATATGAAACTAAGTAAAGAAAATAGATTTGAAGTAAAGTGTAAACGGCAAGACCAAAACTAATAAGTTGAGAAGGAAAGTTTAAAACCTTCAGAAAGCTTATCTTCTATGACTTGAGAAACTTGATCGAGATGTTTCTTACTTTTCCTTTTCTTCTTCATTCCACCAGCCTTCACATTCAAGGCTTTTCCTTTGAGTTTTAGCTTCCCACCAACTACATTCTCATAAACTGACATTTCCTCCAAACAAACAACACTGCAGAAAAACAAAGACAATCATGTCAAGAGTGTGTGCATAGTTCTCTTTAAGTACACAAAGGAACAACAGTATTTCTAATTTAGCCATGAATCCAACACCTCAACTGTAAACAAAAGGAAAGGAACAGTTTCTAAGTTGGCTATGAATTCCACAACTCAATTATACACAAAGTGATACTCTTTCTAATTTCTCCATCAACCTCACAATTCAATTTTCTGTATCTATCATAGCAATGGAGATTTCAAAAATAAAAACTCTGATTCAGATTTATTTTTAACAGTAGAATCAAAAAACAAAAAAGAAACTACCGATTTATATAGATATAATAAAAAAAAAGAAACAAATTGATAAACGAAAACACTAATACGAACCTGGAACTGCAAATCGGTAGCTCACTGCATATGCAAGAAAAATCAAATTCAGCGAGATCGTGACCTAATTCTGAATTCTAATGGAGCCTGGAGGAGGAACTGTAGACCCGATACTTGGATTATTTATTTTTGGATCCGGATATCATTGTATGGCCCAACAAAAACCCAATATAAAATTTAATTCTTTTTTTTTAATAAGGAAAAAGGCTAAAAAAAAACTTGTACTGTAGTCTTTGCCTCAATTACATACCCTCAATTATTGCTATTCAATTACACATCTCAACTAATTTTTTTTGGCTTAATTAACACTCTAATTAAAATTTTTCGTCATCTTCCATTTTTTACAGTGAGTTTTAATAGAAATCTAACAGAGATTGACAGAAAATTTTCAAATATGATATTAATTGAGCTAAAAAAATTATAGTTGGGACGTGTAATTATAATTGAACCGCACTAATTGAGAAGAATGTAATTGAAATAGAGCCGATAGTATGAGAGCTTATTTGAGCCTTTTTTTTTTTAATAAAAATTTAATCAATTTATTAATTAAAAAATATATAATACTCAAAAATAAAAATATATAAGTAAATGCTAATCTTAAGAGTTTAATTCATCTTAATATCACATTACCAAAATATTTCGTTGCACATTTATTTATATTTTTTATATTGATATATTTTTATTCTTATTTAAAGTTACCTAAATTAATTTTATTATAATTTTTTGATATATATATATATATAATAATTATAATGATTTGTTATATAATTCAGTTTAAGAAAACTAAAGAGTATAAGTAAGGAAGGCTAAAAACTCAAGAATAAAGGTTTATATACCTTAGTTTTCTTGGAGTAAAAAAATGGTACTTTCAATGTTCAAATAGTATATCACCAATGGATAAAAAAGTTGTCAAACAGCAAATCATACGGGCGTATGGGCTTCTACCATACAGGCGTATGGGTTAGGTAAGTTTATGATGTCCTGTCCATATGGACGCATGGAACTTGTCCTAAAATTCTGTTCTTTCCTGTACTACTATAAGAGTGTATGGATAATTACCATACGGTAGTATCCTAGAATTTCTGCAAAATTCAAAACACTTTATATCTAAAATATTTGTTAGTTCAATCAAAGTGTTCAGGCATACATCCTAAGTCCTATGAACACGTATATGCACCAATGCTCATTTCATACTCATTAAACCATGAAAATGTGTTCTAGAAAAACATAACACATTAAACGAATAAACAAGACTAACGATTTTAGAATCATCAAACTATGAATGACAACAATCTCTTCATTTTTTATGATAATAAAAACCTTAACTTAATCTCAAGCAAAAACATGTAATGCATAAAAACTAAACTTTAAGTTTTATATCAAAATTTTATGCAAAAATTGAGTATGACTCCCCCTATCAATATACCATTATTTTTGTTGAAAATTTTGCATAAAAATCATGAGTAAAACTATTATGCAATAAAAGATTTGCAAAATCATGAGCAAAAGCAATGTAATGAAAGATTTGAAAAATATAACCAATAATAAAAGTATATCAAAAGTTCAACATAAGCTTGAAACATTGTACCATTTCTTTCCATTTTTGTCATCAAACCAAAAGGTAGAGACCTATCA
>CAOJBK012918545.1:0-11869 GCA_948294925.1 Codiaeum variegatum
AAGGACCCATCCATTTAATGCATTCACACTTATTAATCACATTTTTTGCAAAATGAGTCTGCCAACATTAAATCCGACTCATTAATACGAGCCCATAGGTTTAAACTGCACTCAAATCGGACCTGAAATGGATTTAAAAAACCTAAAAAATTAAATTGAATTAAATTGGATCCGATCCTAAAAAATGCATCCATGCGTCAATGCCCAAATGCATGTAGCATAGGCCTTACGCGTGCGTAAGGGCTCTAACGTGTGCATAAAGCTCCTTGTGCATGAATAAAGGCTCTTACGCTTGCGTTTTGGCCCAAACGAATGCGTTTTAGTTCTAGCGCATCAAGCCCACTTTCCGACTTTTCCAACTCGAATTTTTCTATAAATTCGACCCTCTGACACTCTGTTCAGGGACACTTTCAATAGTCTCAAATGTCGAAACTCTACGAAAATACTCTTAAAATTTCCCTAAACACACAAACACTACCTAAATTCATATTGAACACACCAGAAATCTGATTCCGTTCAGCATTCAAGGCGACACTTCCGAGTCAATTTAAGCTCGATTCTCAGTCAGACCTCTCCGAATACAACAGAGATACGATCCATGTTCATCAAACCGTCCAATTCTCCGGTTCCAATGCCCCTCAAGGCAAAGGTAAATTCACTTGAACAATATAGTATTTTCTTTGGGTTTAAATAAAAGCCCTTAAAAATGTCTAGGCAATTTTATACTATCAAAATACATTTTTTCTTTAATTAAATTATGAAATGATTAATTATGAGCCTTAAAAACTGATTAGGCAATTTCACATTATCAAGATTCAATTTTTATTAATCAAAATCCTGAAATTAATTAATAATCTTTTCAGCTAATTTTTCACAAACTAAAACAAATTAGCTTCTTAATACACAAACCGACAAACCCACTGTTTCTTATAACAACCCCACCCTTCGCGAGAAGGGAGACAGCATGGGGTTTGATTATCATTTAAAGGGATACGCAGATAAGTCGTTCAAAGGCTTCAACTCTAAAATTTTCTTCTTCTTTTTTTAATTATTTTTCCCTTTTATTTATTTTTGTCTAGTTTATTTTTATGTAATTTTCCTTGCATTATTTTTTCTTCCCACCATTTGTATTATTATTATTATTATTATTATTATTTCCTTTTCCGAATCTGTAATTAATTTGGGGAATGTGTGCCATTCCCAGATCTGTGGGCTAGAGAAGGGATCCCTTGTATTTGCTTATTATTTTGATGTAATAATTTATTGTCACTTTTAATTAGTTTATTGGGAATGTGTACCTTCCCTAGAATCTTTCGAAGCTAAAGGAAGGACCCCTATTTAATTTCTACCATTTTTTAGTGCATTACTTTATGATTGTCAGTCACATAATTATACATGTTCATACATCATTTTTAGTATGTTATAATTGTCCACGCATCATGAAAGTATGTCATGCATATACGAAAACCACCTTTTTGACCAAATTCATACAATAGTTTTAAGTTAAAATTCTTTAGAAAATGGAAAAATCAATTTTCTAAATTTTTTTTATGAATCATGAATCCCCGAGCCCACCTTTGGTTCGAGGCCAGCATTTTTCAATAAAATTGGGTAAAATATCAGATTTTCTAAAATGGAGTTAAAACAATTTCTTGATCATCCTGAAAATTAACTTTTTCTAAAGATTAAGTAGCGACTCACACATTTACCCTTGTACCCAATAGACTCATAAAGAGTTCACTTAAAGTGGGACCTGCCGAAACCCCAATGTCATACGCAGTGTGACCCTATGTAGTTAGTTTTTTCAAAGCCAGAAACTTGTGGCGCGTTGGCGGCCTGCGGGCTTGGACGGGGCCCCACACCATTGCAGGCATAACTTGCACACGCTCATCCCAGCTCTCAGTAGGTTCAGAGGCAATATCATAAAAAAATTTTCAAGGCGTGCTGGACTGGAAAAGTGGTAGGGACACTCATTACTCGTGTCCATCTCTTAGCATGAGCTATAGAATCTTGTGGGAGTACATTCTCTTTAGGTTTTAAATTTCACCTACAATCATAAGAAACATTACCAACACAAAATATGTTTTACAAAAAATAAGTAAAATTTTATACGTTACATTAATCCAGTAAGATTGATTAGTTGTTTTCACATATAATGTTGCCTGTAATTTGCTAAACAATGCAATATCAATAAGAATTTTCTCATAATGACCTAATTCTCCATCAAGAATTTTGGAATCTATCCTCAAAGGGACACCAATACCTCTACCAATCTCTGTTAAAAGTTTAGAATGTCAGAATTCCCATGGTAACTTGTAAAGTCTGACTCAAACATGTGTCATTATTGATTTTTGTGTTTCTGGATCAAATCTCAGCACCCAAGGTTAAAAACAGAAAACTCCAAGTTTGAGATTAATCATCCCGCGACTCCAAACCTTATTTTAATCATTATCTAAACTAAGAAAAATATGAAAGTATCCTTTACTGAGAAAAATTAATTTCCAATGAGAAAAAAACTCCCAAAATGAACTCAATTTCAATTTAAGATTAGAATGGACGTAAGATTTATCCCATTTTGATAAAAATTAAACGACCAATTATGAGAATTAGCAAGTTTTAAGCCTTTCTTCATATATTTTTTGGGAAATACAAATTGAAATATAACATTCAATATTTGTAATTTTATTACCTGCAATAGGAGAAGTTTCATTTCTATGGAGAACACCTGCATAAGGCAGTGTAGTTTTTATTTGCAATCGAATGTGTGCAAGAGGAGTATCTTGTTGCTAGGTGGCCATGGGAGGAAACTCTAGCCATTTCAATTTCTTATCAAATGAATGGATCAAATTTATTTTGTAAACTATTTCAATAAAATAAAAACCTTTCCCACTCAATGTTGTTGTCTTTAATGAAAGTATTTGAATAATGAATATTTTACTCATCAATATTGAATTTTTTTATATAAAATAAATATTTTTTCTACGATTAATGAAAATATTTTATATGAATAATAAATATATTAATATTTTTATAGTATATATATCTTTAGTGAGAGTACTTAAATAGTGAATATTTTACTTATTAGTACTGAATATTTTTTATTATATATGATGAATATTTTTTCTAATATTAATAAAAATATCTTATGAATAATGAATATATTCATATAATTTTTATCCATTAAATATAAAAAGAATATTCATCATTAATAAGAAAAATATTCATGTTTGCTAATGCATAATATTTATTAATTATTTAAACTATATAAATTTTTCTAAGAAAAATATGATGAATTTTTAGGTACATATGTAATGAATAATATAATTTACACTAGATATATATAAGATGTGTGTGTGATAAAATGTATGTCCATCGAATACAATACGTTAATTTATTGGTTTATAGTATTCATCATTTATTTAAAGGTAAAAGCATCAATTTTACCTCGGAAAATTCACAAATTATCAAATCTATCATATATTAAAATAATTTTCAATTTAGTCATTGAATTTTCTTTTTATTATAAATTTACTACATAACTCAAAATAATATCATTTTGGATCCACCTAATGGGTTGTCATATTGACGTGGCGAAAAGGCAAACGTCCACGTCATCATAAAGCGACATCATTTTGGATTTTGTAGTAGATTTATAACAAAACGTAAAGTTAGGTAATCAAATTGAAATTGATTTTCAAATGAATTAAATTTTATAGTTCACTATTTTTTTGAGTTAAAATTGATTGTTTTCCATTATTTAAATTATATTATTTTTTAAAAATATTATAATGAAATTTGTATTATATGCATGATGAAATTAAATGATGTGTTTTTTTTTTGCCCAGATAAATAGATGTGTTGAGGAAGTATAATTTTCCAAAATGAATATATGTAATAAAATAAAAAATATCATAAATTGTAAATAAATTATAAATATTTATTATTTATTTATTATATTTTAATATAAGTATTATATTTAACTAAAAGAATAAAAAAAATAGTGTTTTGAACGAGAGAGACATTCAATAATTTTTTTTGTTGTTTGTTAAAAGGTAATCCAAAATAATTAAATTAAAAACAAGAAAAAGAAAATATAGAGAAAGAAATAACATCAAACTGATTTGATAAAAGAAGAAAGAAAGAAAGTGAATTTATTACTTTTGCTTAACATGTCAGTAGCTTAAGGACATGGTGTAGGACATGTCAGTAGCAAATTTGCATTTTACATGGAGCGTGTGTTTCTCATTTAAGTGTTGCGCATGTTTTTTTTTTTTTTTAAAGTTGTCTGGGTTTATATTTCAATTTTAATCCCAAATTCACTATATAAGAATTGACCTTAAACAGATTTATTAAATTTTTTTTAGAGAGAGGGTCGTTTACTAAAATAATCTTTATTTTCTTTCATAATGGATTGACATAGTTTAAATTTTATTACTATATTCTTTTCAATATTTACTATCGCCATTTCATGATTGATAATTCTAGATTTTTGTTTTAAATAACTAACTTTGAACACTATCTATCAACACAGTAAAGAATAGCTCAGTAGTTCTATAATTAAGCTTTGATGAATATTGTAGGTTTATTTATTTGTTAATGATAGTTAGAGTTAGACTTAACTGGTTACAATTGTATATAAATAGATGAGTTTTACATTATTTCATAATAATGAAAATCATTTAGTTTTCCTAACATGGTATCAGAGTCTTAGGCTTTGGATTCTGTTTGTTAAGTTTTTCTCTCTCATCATGTGAAGTTTGTTTCTCATCTTTTATGTTACATCTTTCACTATCCTTATCAAGCTTTTTCTTCAAGATTTCATGGCGGTAAATACATTATTGAATGATGAATCTTCCTCACCTTATTACATTCATTACTCAGAAAATAATAACCCAATCATAGTCACTTCAGAATTAACCTCTTCCAATTATACTTGTTGGCGTAGATCCTTTCTTCTTGCTATTTCTATACGCAATAAGCTGGGATTTGTAGATGGTACTTTTAATAAGCCAACATTAACTGATAGGGAGTACAATGCTTAGACTAGATGCAATAATCTAATAGGAACACAGCTCATGCATTCCATAAGTCCTACCATAGTTATTACTATCTTTTACATTGATGATGCTCACTAGATCTGGCAAAGACTTGAGGAGCAATTCTCTCATCCAGATGAGTCAAGAATCTGCACTCTTCAACATCAATTGTGCTCCATCACACAAGGTTCTAGGTCAGTAGATGGTTATTACACAGAACTTACTGGTATTTGGGAAGAATTGAGATTGTTTAGGCATTTACCACATTGCTCATGTGGAAAGTGCTCAAATGAATGTTTCAAAGTCTTTATTGATGCTGCACAAAAGGATCTAGTCTTTAGGTTTCTTAATGGTTTAAATGAAGCTTATCAAATAGTTAGATCTCAAGTGATCAACATAAAACCATTTTCTAACCTAGAGCAAGCCTACAATATGGTTTTAAGGGAAGAATCACAGATATCTTTATTGTTGCAATCACAGAATATCACCGAAGGGGCAGTTATGGAAGTCAGGAGAAATGCTAATTCCATTAAAGTGAGTTATCATTGTGGTAAACCAGTCCATATCAAAAAAAATTATTTTCAACTGATTGGTTTTCCTTATGATTTCAGATTCACTAAATTAGAAACTAGGAATAAAGCTTCACTCATAGGGCCTAGGTTTGCTAATCAAGCTACTATTACTCGTGTTGATGAAGTTCAACCTAAGATTGTTACTGGTTGTTGATGAAGTTCAACCTAAGATTGTTACTGGTAATGTTTCTAGACCATTATTTGAACCCAATCTGTCTATGGATCAAGTTCACAAACTTATGAATCTACTCAGTGATAATACTACACCCTCATCTGTCACTAATCCTACTCCTTCTATTCATTCCATTAATTATGTAGGTAAAATTGCTTCACTATTTTTTTGTAGGTAATGAACACGGCTTCATCACTTTCTTCACTCAAAGTTCACTTTTGCCCCTTGGATAGTAGATTCAGGAGCAACAGATCACATAGTTTGTTCCTTAACTTTCTTTGACTCATATGTTGCTATTTATAATTTTTATGTTCAATTGCCTAATGGTATGAGTTTACAAGTCACACATGTTGGTACTATTACACTTAATTCACATCTGGTACTTCACAATGTGTTATTTGTTCCATAATGCACTTTTAATCTTCTTTCAATTAGTCAATTGTTGACAAATTCATAGCTTTGACTGATTTTGGTTTCTTCCTATTACATTATTCAGGTGCTCTCACCCTGGATGGCTGTTGGACTAGCTAAGCAATAACATGGCCTATACTATCTCACTTTTGAGCTTACTAGTTCAATTTCCCCTTGCATTCAATCTTTTCCTTTTACAATTGTTTGTGTTGTTTCTGTTGATACCTGTGTTAGTAGTGTATTCCCTAGAGCTTGCACTCATCATGTGAATGTAAATGAAAACCTAACTGGCTTTAGTATACATATTCTTTAAATGAAGGATTTCCCTTTATCAGATACTTTAAAGATTATTCATGGTCAAAGGATTATTGGTAGGAACACCATTAATCCGGAAGATCTTCACCTTTTTTTTATTATCCATGATAAGTATAAGATACTTATTGGTATGGAGGAAGTGAGTCTCATGCTACAAACATGTGATGTCGTAACAACACGAGAGCATACTCATTGGATGAGTAAGTTGAACATTGATGTTAGATGATGCATATATGGGTCGTTACCAACTAGTCAATATCGCATCATCTTGATCATAATTGTGCATATAATCTTTAGAATTGAGGTGACATGTTATCTGACATATTGATGGCTATGGTTTGTTATTGCTTATATATCGATGCTAGTCATGTATTGGTATATGGCATGTGGTGGCCATAATCAGTGATATGTTGGGATAAGTGTTCAACTAAGAAAGGATTCATTAACTTGGGTAACCAAAAAAGGAATCCTATGACTTCTAGTTATTCTTGATATGCAAATCTCTGGCTAGGGTGGATAAAGTGCAATAGAAAGAGTTTCTAGTAGGAACTGGGTTTATCGAGAACTCAAATAGGATAAAGGTCATATGATTTGGCATATAGGATTTGACTATTCCATGACTCTTGCTAAGATCGAGAATCAGTAATGAAGGATTCGAGTGCACGGTAATTTTGATTGAGAGGTGCATGCAAAGTCAAGGATATGATTACCGACATTCATTTCTGATTAGGTAGTCATGATATGTTATGCTAGACGTCACTCACGACTTACAGGACTAAGTGTGTAATTAGGTTAACACACTTGGTAGGAAGAAAATATTTTTCTTTATCCCATTGCTAATTAGAACATGAACCTAGTAAGTCTCACACTATTTAGCAATTCCCATTGGCTTATATAAATCATATTAATAATTGACTAAATAGTTTAATTAATTATTAATGATGATTGAATTAAACATGTAATTAAATCTACAAAGATGCTAGCATGTATTAATGTTTAATTCATAAAATGATTAATTTCAATTATGTCATAGTTTGTATGAGATACAAATGGGGATGACTAATTGAAATGGATTTGGACAAATAAATAAAATAATTAAGCTTAACATGAGATGATAGCTTAATCCTAATTAGCTGTGGTTTAAAGTAATTCCTACTAATTATGTACTTAATCTAGTTGACTAATTAACTAGTTAAATAGTCAATTGTCAACTAGAACAAATAACCTATCTTTCCCATTTTCTTTTCCTTAATTTAAAGAAAAAGAAAAGAAAGGTATGGGTATATAAAAGAGTTGGTGTTATCTTTTTTCCTAAGCCAAGAAACACACTCGACACATTGGAGAGATGGTGGAACTATTCATCATCTTCTTCCTTGGGTTAGAGAGAGAAACTTTCAAAGAGTTAGAGAGAGAAAGCTTAAAATTCACACTAAATAGAGAGAGAAAGTTTATTTTGAAGAAGAGTTCTTCAAACACTAACTCTTATTCTATTTTCCTTTGAGAAAGGAGTGTGGAGAAGCTTGTAAGTCTAAAACCAATTTTCAAGTCTCAAGTTCTCAAGTAAAGGAGCAAAGGTCAAAAGTTTGGGTGAAAAAAAAGGAGACGATTCAAGCTTCTTGAAGAGAATTGGAGAACAAGATTTTTGAAAAAGTTAGGTATATCTCAAACTAGATGCTTCACATTTGGGGAGCTAAACAAAGGAGGGTGAGTGGTATTTTTGCTTTTAACCAGCCTTTGTTCAATTTGTGTTTTGCACATAAATTGGTGAAAATATCATTGGTTCAAATTATGGATCCAAACCTTGGTTTAGACATTTATCAAAGAGTTTGATTAATGACTACTCTCTATGTTAAAAGAGTTTTAACATAGAACCAATTTTCAAAAAGTTTGAAAATTTCTAAGTTTTTTATTAAAAGTGTTTTACAAAAAATGTTTAAGAACTAAATCATAGGTTAAGGCAATGTTTCAAAGAGTTTGAAAATTGTCTAACCTATTTTTTTAAAAAGAGTTTTAACAAATAAATTTTGAAAATAAAAATTCGAATCTTTCACTGTTCATATTTTATATTTTTCTTCTGCTTCCGCTGTGCGACTCCGTAACATTTCCTTCAACCTGGCATCATAGGCTAGGACATTTACCATTAAATAAAATTTCTTCTATTATTCCTAATATTGTTTTAGACTCTTCTCATGAATGTATTACTTGCCCTATAGCTAAGTAGAAAAGAAATAATTTTCTTGTACATCAATCTAGTACTACTGCACCTTTTAAACTTATACATGTTGATGTATGGAATCTTTACTCCCAAAAAGGTATTTATAACAATCACTATTTTCTTACAATAGTTGATGATTTCATTAAATAAGTTTGGCTTTATCTCATGAAGTATAAATATGAAGTATCACATATTATTTACCTCAATTTCATAAATTTTTCCTTACACGGTTTCACACAAATATACAAATTATTAGAACAGATAATGGCTTAGATTTTTCTCTTCCCACTTTCTATGCTAGCCATGGTATTATCCATCAAACCTCTTGTCCTTACACACCCCAACAAAATGGGGTTGTGAAAAGGAAACATCGCCTTTTCCTTAACATTGCTAGATCCCTTATTTTTCATTTTGGTTTGCCAATAAAATTTTAGGGTGATGTTGTCCTTACCTCTGTCTATCTCATCAATAGGACTCCTACTTCCATTCTTCATAATAAATCATCTTATGAAGTGCTTTTTCATAAACCTCCTAACTACTCTCATTTAAGAAGTATTGGTTGTTTTAGTTTTGCTCTTAATCTTCAGCCTCACATAAAGAAATTTTAAGATAAAGTAAAGAAATGATTGTTTTTAGGCTACTCTTCTACTGTCAAAGGTTATAAAATGCATGACATATCCACTCAAGCTATTTTTTTCAGGGATGTTATTTTCTATGAAACTACTTTTCCTTATCTTTCTTCAAACTCTCTAGAATGTGATTCTTCTTTGCTAGTGTTATCTATTGTACCCTTAGTTTTACCTTCATCTGATTTTTCCTCCCAACATGTTTTACCTCCTACTTTTTCTACTTCCACTGATACATATTCTTCCCCTTCTATGGACTCCAATGATTTTCCCACTGATACAGTTTTTCCTTTTTCTCCTATAATTGCCATTTTTCCTTCACTTAACTCTTCACCACAACTCCCATCTGCATCACGACCTTATCTTCCATCTTCTTCTATACCTTTTTCATCAGAACATGCACCTCTTAGAAAGAGTACCAAACCAACAAAATTGCCTCCATACCTCTAAGATTTTCATTTACAATTGTAAAAACAATCTTCTACTAATTTTACTTCTACTTCATCATAGTTTCCTTTTATGACATCTCATCTTATTCAAAGTCACATTTCTTATACTCATATGGATCTTGTTGATTTTCATTTTACTTGTTATATTTCTACTATTACTAAACCACAAACCTATCAAGAGGCTTGTCAATCACATCACTGGGTAGGGGCTTTAAGGGATGAACTTGTAGCGTTAGAAGCTAATGAGACTTGGTCTATAGTTTGTTTACCTGCAAGACATAAGTGCATAAGGTGTAAGTAGGTTTTAAAGGTTAAACATAATGCTAATGGCACTATAGAAAGGTACAAGGCAAGGCTTATTTCCAAAGGCTACAACCAAAGGGAAGGTTTTGATTACACAAAGAGAATCAGTCCTGCAGTCAAACAAACAACTGTAATGGTATTTCTTACTATAGCTGCAGCTCAAGGCTGGCATGTAGATGTCAACAACGCTTTCTTGAATGGGCATCTCACTAAAGATGTTTACATGGACATACCTGCATGTTACTAAATTCAGGGGGAGATTTTAGGAGAATCTAGTTATGGCAGTGGTAAATTGGTTTGTAAATTGCAAAAATCACTTTATGGTTTGAAGCAAGCTTCAAAGCAGTCGAATGCTAAGTTGACTGAGGCATTGCATGAGTTAAAGTTTATTCAATCTAAATCAGACTATTCATTATTTACAAGAACTTCAGAGAAAGGTTTTATAGCTATTTTAGTGTATGTTGATGACATTGATGTGGCTAGTGATAATGAGTTTGATTGATGAGCTTAGAAAAAGTTTTGCATTCAAATTTCAAGCTGAAAAGCTTAGGAAATTTAAAGTTCTTCCTAGGACTAGCGTTGGTCAAATCAGAACAAGGTATTTATCTTAATTATAGAAAATATACATTTGAGTTGTTAGAAGAATTCAGAGCAAAATCTTCTACTCTTCCTCGTGATTCAAATCATAAACTCAAGCATACTGATGATAATCTTCTTAATAATCAACCAGTTTATAGAACACTTGTTGGAAAGTTAATGTACCTCACACTGTTAAGGCCTAATATTAGCTATAGTGTCAATCTATTAGCTCAATTTATGGATAAGCCTATTGAAATGCATTTATAAGCTGCATTCAAGGTATTAAGTACTTGAAAAGGGAGCCAGGTCAGGGCATACTATTTTCTACAAAGCCAAAGCTAAGCTTATAAGCTTACTTAGATAGTGACTGGGTAGACTACTTGGATAAAGGAAATCATTGACAAGATATATTGTATTCTTAGAGAATTCTCTTGTTAACTAAAAGTCAAAGAAGCAGGTTGTTGTCTCAAGAAGTTCTGCAGAGTCTGATTATAGGGCTCTAGCTGTAATTGTTTGTGAAATAGTCTAGTTAAAGTCTTTGCCAGTAGATTTTGGTGTGAGGTACATAATGCAGTGAAAATCAAATGTGATAGCAAGTCTACAATTCAAATTGCTAGAAATCCAATATTTCATGATAGAACTAAGCAAATAGAATTAGATTGCAATTTTGAGAAAGATAAAGTGCAGGATGGTTCAATCAGTTTTGAGTATGTGCACACTAAATAATAGATAGCTGATATTCTCACTAAAGTATTGCTGCCAAATCAGTTTCATTATCTTCTAAGCAAGATGAACATACATAATGTCCATCTTGCAGGGGAGTGTCAACACAGTAAAGAACAGCTCAGTAATTCTATAATTAAGCTTTGATGATTGTTGTAGGTTTATTTATTAATTAATAATGGTTAGCTAGAGTTAGACTTAGTAGGTTACAATTGTATATAAATAGGAGATTGTACATCATTTCATAATCATGAAAATCATCTAGTTTTCCTAACACGATCAATATATCACTACCAAAAAACAGTTATATAGTGACGGAATTTTCCATCACTAATCCGTCACTAAACCACATAGTGACGGATTTGAGACGGAATATTACCGTCACAATAACAGTCGTCGCTAAATATTTTGTGACGGATTAGTCATCCGTCACTAAAATTTGTGACGGATTTATGATGGAATATTCCA